>JANHJO010001236.1:169964-186724 GCA_032468235.1 Pseudoxyrhopus heterurus | reverse complement strand
TAGAGGACAGGAAGGCCTGGAGGAACATTGTCCATGGGGTCGCGATGGGTTGGACACGACTTCACAACTAACAACAACAGTTGCTCATCTCGGAAATATAGGACTTAGGATACAGCCACTTCTTGGCATTTTTTACTTATATATAGTTTGGGTGAGAATGCTTTGGCTGTTGCCCTTGGTATAAGAGCATATATATTATGCAGGCAATTAAATTTCTGCTAGTTTTTATTCAAATGAGTTGCTGGCCCTAAACTGAAAATAGATGGAAATGGTAGAATATGAGGTTATAGACACTGAAATAACCTCTTACACTGAATGTTTGGTGCTTTTAAGTTTTTCACTGGGCCCCAAATGGGTACTTGTGGGTAGGACTACGGAGAGATTAAATTATGATTTAATGTTATTTCCAAATGCGGTCAGGACCGATTCTTTGTACTGTGACTTTAAAAAGATTATTTGTGTGATGTGCAAAAAAAAATTGCATTTAGTGGTATTTTTTCATATTTTATTACACAAATGCATGGAACAATAGGAAAGTCCCGTCAGCTGCCATTGGTTTATTTTGATGCTGAATTAGATTATCAGATCTTTGGGAATAATAATAATAATAATTGGAATGAGGTCATAGCTTTGAACAATGCCTCATTAACATTCACTATGACTAAAATCAATTTATTGTTTTGAACTTTGCTTTAATTATATTTTCCTTTTTACATCCTTCTTTGTGGCATCTTTGCTCTTTACTAAAAGAACAGGATATAAATATTAAAGTGGATGTGGGTCAAATAACTTTGTACCACTGTAAATGAATGTTTATTTGAGTGCTGGGTTTGCTCTAGCCCCAAATCAACTTAATTTTGAGAGAGTATAACTAGGTATATCCCCAAAATCTTCACCTGCTTTCCTTTCACTTTTTGTGTCCACCCATTCTTCTTTCTCTCCTTTCTTCGTCACTTTTTGTTCCCTCTTCCACACTCTGGTATTGTACAGTAGAAGACAATTATTCCCTACCCCCATGCTTGGGAAAAGACACTCTGTGCAGAGAAAATAAAAGGTAAAATCAGAGTTTAAAAAGATCATTTAGAGCATCAAATCCAAATCCCTACTCAGTGCAGGAAGTCCAAGCCATTCACTGAAGAAAATCTCTCCAGTTCTTAAGGTAATTGAGCTTCACTGTCAAACTGTTTTAACCAATAATATGTTTTCTTAAGATTTGGTTTTAACATAAACCTGTTTTCATTCTGCACAACAAGATGATGGAGAACAGATCAGAATTTGTTCCTGTTTTCTCCAAGCACAGTGTGCCTTCTGTTTTATAGGAGGATAGTGAAAGGAAGCAGTTATTTTCTTTTCAGTGCAGAAATGAAGAGAGGGAGTGGAATCAGATCTAATTGGAGAGCAGAAGAAGAAATCAAGTGCTCCTTCATTTTACAAGGAGAACAAACTAGGAGAGGGGATACAACTCCATCCTACTGTTACCAAGTCATATATTGTAATTGGAAAAGACAGTTTGGCTCATAGCAAGCTTCACTTCCGATTCTTCCTGTCTTTCCAACATCCTATTTACTTCAGCAGGTTGACCCACAAGTCTAAGCTAAACTAGATCTTAGATTTTGTGTGTGTGAGAGAGATAAAAGCCTTTTCTTTTCTAGCCTTTTCTATTTTTTAGGTTAGTGTTTTTACTCTTATTGTATCCCTTTTGCTTTTTAATCATTGTACTCCATACTTCTTATGGTCGTCCCCTCCTTATGCTGATTTATGATTGCAATGCAGGTTTGATTTGATTTGATCTAATGCTTTCACAGGGGATCAGTTTTGGATTCTTGTCCACTGTGCAATCTATGTGTGCATCATAATCTTACAATAAACCTCTTGACTCCGAGAAAGATCTGTGACTTAATGCTTTGGTAACACAATCCATGTAGATAGTATTGAAATTCATACTAATCGTGCAATCCCCTGCATTTTATTTAAGATAAGCTCTTTGTGTCCACTGTGGATTACATTATATGGATGTATATAAATTCATATTACAGTCAGCCCTCAATTAATAACCACAATTGAGCCTCAAATTTCTGTTGCTCAACAAGACATTTATTTAGTGAATTTTGCTCCATTTTACACCCTTTCTTGCCACAGTTGTTAAGTGAATCACTGCAGTTGTTAAGTCAGTAACCAGGGTTAAGTGAATCTGGCTTCCCCATTGACTTGGCTTGTCAGAAGGTCCCAAATAGTGACAACATGCCCCTAGCACATGCTAACTGTCATAAACACATGCCAGTTGTCAAGTGTCTGAATTTTGATCACGTGACCATGGGGATGCTGCAGTGTTCGTAAGTGTGGAAAAACAGTCATAAGTCATTTTTTTCAGTAACATTGTAAGTTCCGGAGGTTACAAAGCAAATGGTTGTAAGTCAAAGACTACCTGTCCATATTGCCATGGGCTATGTTCATTGTCTCTAGCCTTGGAATATAAAATTACGTGCATTGCTTTTGAACTGAGTCTGAAAACATGCAATCCTTTTTAATCTAACAGGCCCACGTGACAGCAGCAAAATGGGAATCCTCTACATCCTGGTTCCAAGCATAGCCATCCCTTTAGTTATTGCCTGCCTTTTCTTCTTGGTCTGCATGTGCAGAAACAAGCAGAAGGCATCTGCCACCACTCCACAGCGTCGTCAGCTGATGGCCTCTCCCAGCCAAGATATGGAAATGCCTCTCATTAATCAGCACAAACAGGTACCTTACCCAAATATATGCATACAGTATGCACAGGTTATTTTACATCATAAACATAACATTTAATATTAATTAATCCTAGAGTCTTCCGCTATGACATTTTAATTTGAAATTTCTTGACCATATCAAACCTTCCAGTATGTTCTTCCAGCATGTATTCATTTCTCAGTTGCTTGACCTCAGACCAGACATAGAAAGATCGCCAAGATAGTAAAAGCCCTTGAAACAGATTTTGTGAATTTGAGCAGGTTAATATAAATGTGACCAAAGCCTTTTTAATTTTAACTTAGATTTTTATCACTGATTTGCTGCTAAGGTTTTCTAATATGGTCAACCATCTTACCCAATACTCTTTTTTACTTTCAGAATAAACTAAAAGAAATCAGCCTTTCGACTGTGAGATTCATGGAGGAGCTGGGTGAAGAGAAGTTTGGAAAAGTTTATAAGGGTCACCTATTTGGAACAGCTCCAGGGGAGCAAACACAAACCGTTGCCATCAAAACACTCAAGGATAAAGCAGATTTAACTCTCCGAGAAGAATTTAAGCATGAAGCAATGATGCGATCAAGATTACAGCATCCCAATATAGTTTGTTTAATGGGAATAGTGACAAAAGAACAGCCCATCAGTATGATTTTTAGCTATTGTGCTCATAGTGATCTTCATGAGTTCCTTGTTATGAGATCTCCTCACTCTGATGTTGGTAGCACCGATGATGATAAGACAGTGAAATCAACATTGGAGCCAGCTGATTTTTTTCACATTGTAACTCAGATAGCATCAGGAATGGAATATCTCTCAAGCCACCATGTGGTCCTCAAAGATTTGGCTACCAGAAACGTGCTTGTGTTTGATAAACTCAGTGTGAAAATATCTGACTTGGGTCTTTTCAGAGAAGTTTATTCTGCTGATTATTATAAACTAATGGGAAATAATCCTCTTCCTATTCGATGGATGTCCCCTGAAGCAATCATGTATGGCAAATTTTCAGTTGATTCAGACATCTGGTCTTATGGCGTAGTGCTGTGGGAGATCTTCAGCTATGGCTTGCAGCCTTACTGTGGCTATTCCAATCAAGATGTCATTGAGATGATTAGAAATAGGCAAGTTTTGCCATGTCCAGATGACTGTCCTGCATGGATGTACTCACTGATGTTAGAATGTTGGAATGAATTTCCCAATAGAAGACCAAGATTCAAAGATATCCACAACAGATTGAGAACATGGGGAAACCTATCGAATTACAACAGTTCTGCACAAACCTCTGGGGCAAGCAACACTACACAAACCAGCTCCCTCAGTACAAGTCCTGTTAGTAATGTCAGTAATGCCAGGTATGTTGGGCCAAAGCAGAAAACTCAAGCTTTCTCTCAGCCACAGTTTATACCAATGAAAGGACAAATAAGACCAATGGTGCCACCTCCTCAACTTTACATTCCTGTTAATGGTTACCAACCAATGCCAGCTTATGGAGCATATTTGCCAAATTTTTATCCTGTCCAAATCCCAATGCAGATGGCTCCTCAACAGATAGCTCCTCAGATGATTCCAAAACCAGCCTCCCATCATAGTGGGAGTGGTTCCACTAGTACAGGATATGTAACAACTGCTCCCTCCAATGCTTCCATGGCTGACCGGGCTGCCCTCCTGACTGAAGGCGTAGAAGAGGTACATAATGTGACAGAAGACATTGCTCAGAATCTGGTTCAGGAAGAGGAGGAAGAAGAAGGCTCTGTGCCCGAAACAGAATTATTGGGTGACAATGACACTCTTCAGATGGACGACACCGATTTTCAGTCAGATCCCTAAGGATGTTGCCTTATCACAGTGACAATACTGGACTTCTTTTTAGTTTGCTGAAGACTGTAGTTCTTCTGATTTATACAATCAGTGTTTTACTTCAGACTCATATCTACAACTGCTAACCCAAAATCTACATAAAGGCAGCAGTATTGAATACACCGTTTTAATGGATTATTTTTCCAGAATAAATTTGCAAACATGATGTAGAATAGTTATTTTAAAATCTAGAGTTGATTACAGCTCTTGCAGGGACGCTGCTTTTATAAAATACTGTTGCTGTGCAACATATAGTAGAAATGCATTGCACCTCGTGTATATCTTGAACTCTGATTGTATTTTTAATGAATTCTGGTTAAAGTGATAACCAAACAAAGTAGCTGACATGGAATTGATCTGCATGTGAAGAGATGGCCAAAATGTTTCTCTTTTAAAAAAAAAAAAAAACTAACAGGTTTATCTTGCTGATGCAATAAACTTTCAATGGAATTATTCATAAATGGGTAAAGTAATATAGCAATAGCAATAGCATTAGATTTATATACCGCTTATCAGTGCTTTTTACAGCTCTCTCTAAGCGGTTTACAGAATCAGCATATTGACCCCAACAATCTGGGTTCTCAGTTTACCGACCTCAGAAGAATGGAAGGCTGAGTCAACCTTGGAGCTGGTGGGATTCGATCAGCCAGACATCTGATCTGCAGTACTCTGTTTTAACCACTTGAGCCACTGCAGTACAGGTAAAAGCAGAATAACCATCAGTTTTTCTCAGTGACCAATCCTTTCATAAAGAAATCTGATAATTATTTTTATAATTAAATGGAACTTTGACCTAATTTAGCAGGAAGTATATTTTGCTCCCCAAAGAAATGACAGACATAAATTACGTTGGAAGTTAGGAGCTTCCTAGGGTTGATGATAAGATGGGCGGCTATATAAATGTTTTAAATAAATAAATAAAAATAAAATATTGTAACTTAAGCCAACCCCTTTTCCCCATTCAAAGTAAAATTTAGTAAGGAATAAATCACCACATTTGGTTGATCTCCCTGGTCACCACAGCTTTCCCTTAATTTTCCTTTAAGATGGTGCTAGAGATCAGAGTGATCAGTCAGAATTGTCAATTTATTTTATTTTAGGTACTAGACATATGCACATACATTCTTCATTTTTTTTAAAAAATAGTGATTGTAGATTCTTTACCAAAATAAGTGACTTTGTACAGAATGTATTTTTTTTGTGTGATTAATGCCTTATTGTGAGATGAATCATGTACAGATTTTGAAATGTAATTTATGTTTTCGTACATTTTATGTGTTTTTTTTCTAATTGCAATATTTTGGTATTTTAAATGCTTATATAAGTATGATTAATAGTATTTTATTGGGATTGGAATTTTGTACATTTTGGTACGCTGATAAAACTGGTCCATACATTTCACAGAAATTTTTGTAGCATGAGTACTCCCTCAATATTGTAGCCAAATATAAATTAATGTATTAGGCTGTACATTACGTACGTGATCTATTCAAGCAACCCATCAGTGATGATTCCTATTAATGTGTTGGAAAAAAGAGAGAAAAAGGTAAAAATGGAAATTCACATTTTTGTTACATTTTACTTATTAAACTATTTTTTCCTAAGAACATTTGGATTCCCTTGAGGTGTATTAGAATAATCTGGTAATCCGATGGTAGCAACAGGAGTTGTTTTATTGGTTTGTAGTTTCTCTTGAATGCACTGGTAGTTAAACAATGAAAATCTCTCTTGCTTTTTAATACGGTATAAGTATGAGTTGGAGACAATAAATCATTTAAATAAATTGAAATTTACTTTTTAAATTGTGTTGAAATCTGATATTATAAAATCAGGTGAATTTAGGAATTCAATTCTTTTTTTTAAACTTGCTTAAAGGAACTTGAAACAAAGAATAAATGAAATTACTGTTTTTTTTACTTGTCCATAGAAATAATCCTATAATACAAAAATGCTGAGATTGCGCCATCATATTTTTTATATACCATGTAGCTTTATTCTCTGGTTTTCTCTGAATTTATATATCTCTAAAATTCCATATCATAATATCACTATCAATGCACAATGATGAAAGAAGATAATCAGTGGAAAAGAAGATGGTATAAATAAATCTTTGCTTCCTGGTGCTGAAATTTATTATCTCAAAGTAATCTTGATTTTTTTTTTAAACAGAAAATTATGATCGGGTACTTGCTTGTATATTGGATTACCATCATAGGTCATTTGTATTTTTTTTTAAATTCTTGACTGAATGTCTATTGAATAAATATTGTTCATTCTCTAAATGAATGGTAACAGTATCCATGTTTAAAATATTGTTCAATTTACCACAAATATATTTTATTTGCTGTCTACAAGGGAAAATTTGCCAGAATCAGAACATATATTGTAGCAAGTTGTCAGTAGCAAATAGAAACAAAAACAGCACCAGAATATATGCATTGTCACAGTTTTTAAAGCAAGCCATTAATCCATGTTGTCAACATTTTTTTCTTGAACTGACTACACCTACCTATCTAAAGCAGGAAGAGGAAATTGATTGAAGACCTGTTCTATCCTGCTGTTTCTGAGGTGTAATGGGGCTGTACGTGTCCACCTGTATGAAATGTGTGGCTTGGGCCCTCTAATTCCTGTGAGGTGCTCTCTAAACTTTACTTCCCAATCCTGCTTTTCCTACCCACTATTTCTGTATCTCCCACCAGCTGCTGTATCCCAGGTAAAGTTTTTCCTTGTCATTGTATTCTTTGCAGGGAAGGGAGGGAAGTGATAACTTCCTATTCTCCATAACCAGAAAGCAGGAAAAGTACAGGTAGCCCTCAGTTTATAACTTCTCATTTAAAAGTTCAATCTCACAATGGTCTTGGGAAAAGTGACTTATGGCCTATCCTCAAAGTTACGACCATTGTACCACTTCCATGGTTTCATGATTACAGTCTGGATGCTTTGCAACCAGCCTGCATTTATGGCTGTTGCAGCATCTTGCGTTCTTGTGATCAAGATTTGTGACTTCCAGCTGGATTCGAACAAGCAAAGTCAATCAGGGAAGCTGGATTCACTTAACGACTATGTGATCCATTTAACCATGGTGATTTGCTTAATGATCATGGGAAAAATCATGAAATCAGATCCAGTCACATGCTTTACAATCACACCTACTTAAAATTGAAATTTCAGGCCCAATTGTCATGTCGAGGACTATCTGTACATACAAAAGGCTATTTCCTTTTCTCATAAAGACCATAGCAATTCAATTAAAAATGACTTTTCATTTTATATATAGCAAGGTCAGAGCCTTAGTAAAAATGTGAAAATTTAATTTCTAGCCAATTCATAAAACCTACGGGAATTCATATTGGATCCATACTAGCCAAATGGTTTCTGCCCCATAATTTTACAACTGGATTTCCCCCCAAAAAGCATCCTTTTCATATATGCATGAATTTAAATGAATCACATTACTCATTTAGGTCAGTTCATTTCTCCCCAAAGAGTTGACTGGGTACAACTTTATTACATTGGTTCAAGAGCTTGTGCTATCACTAACCATGCTTAGCAGCTATTTCATTTATTCATATTCTGTGTTTATGAGCTTTCAAATCCTCCAGCTGTTACTTGCAAGCTCTTCAACTTTACATTCTTATACACTGCATTATAAAGACTATTAAATTCAGCTTCGATCTCCATAACTGCAGCTGCTTATGGAAAAAAAAAATATAGGTGAATTTCATTGTTCATTTGTTTTATTGTATGCTGGAATGATAGGGGAATTTCTTTTTTGAAATGCATTTACTGACATTGGCTGAAGCTCTATCCATGAGTAGCTTTGCCTGTCGTATTTTCATATTCCTTCTGTAAAATAGACCTGAATATACTTTATACAGCTGGACCCATGCCCAAATAAGCATTTTATTCTCCAATTTATGTAACTCAGCTACTTTTAGAAACCACTTTAGTCCTTAATTTCAACTGGCCATACTACTTTAAAAAAACCCAATCTTAAACCTGATACTTAAAAGTTCAAACCATTAGCTTGTAATTTAGTGAATTAGATATGTATCAGAATATCAAATCACCCAATTTCAGATTTATTTCATATGAAGTTGATGGAATTATACAAACTATGCAACTGTGTGATGGCATCTGGTTATGCTGACATTCCAAGCATTGAATGTCTAGGGAGAGCATAACAGAAGTCTGTAGGTTATCTTTGTTCACACATTAATCATGTGGGAGAGGGGGGCACTTGCTTATGGATGCAGGGGGAGATAAAGATGGAGATGGAAAGTTTCAGATGTGCCAGTGAAGAACAAGTATTAATAACTTCCTCATATAACACTAGTAGTGCTCATGACCATCATTGAGCCCAAAATTTCTGTTGCTATTTTGAATTTTGTTCCATTTTGTAACTTTTCTTGCCACAGTTGTTAAGTGAATCACTGCAGTTGTCAGGTTAATAACATGGTTGGTGGTTAAGTAAATCTGACTTGCCCATTGACTTTGCTTGCCAGAAGATCACAAAAGGTGATCACATGATCCTGGGACAAGTGGCAAATATGAGCCACTTGCCAAGCATCTGAATGTTGATCATGGGGATTTATTTATTTATTATTAACATTTTTATACCGCCCTCTCCCAAGGGACTCAGGGCAGTGTACAACAATAAAATAAAATAAAAATAATATAAAAGACAATTTAAAGATTTAGTATCCTCCTGTAATCTCTGCATTATATTGCATTGCCATCATATTTTCAGACTTTGTACAAAGTCTCCCTGCAATAAATAAGACACAGTTCATATATAGAGAATACTGATTAATTTTTCATGTGTTCATTTCGCAGTGCACACTTTCTCTCCTCCCATCACCGTAACCTTTCTGTGAACTGACCAAGCTGTTTCAAAATGCTGAAATTTTTCATCTTCACACAAATTAATGGAAGAAAGATCCAGTGAAGCAATAAATAGATTTTCCAATTTCAATTGACTGGTTAGCATTTCCATTCTTCTTCATAACAAACATTGAATTTATTTCTTTGGTTATTCATTAGTTTTATAAAATATAAGCACACTGGAATAAATAATATTCCAACAATTGTCAATTTAACTTTAAATTAAACTACCGTTAGAATTAAGACTTCTATAATAAGCAGCATACAAATCAAGTAAATATATGAATAAATTATAATTGGTCCACAATTCCACCAAAGTATAAATCTGGCATTGGTCATTGGAAATCTAAATTCTGCTCTGAATCAGTTTCAACTCTAGAAATGTGCTACAGTAAGGGCACCAGCATTGCTAGAAAAAATCAATAGAAACTGCAATGCTTCAATGCATTTCACAATTCTATAAAACTGTGTAGAAGAATACAATTTGCTTGTATTTATTAAGTGACACAGGTATGTCTCATTTAAAGCTTGTGGTGTAGTGCAGAATGGTTATGGCTGTAAAAAGATCCTGGCTGGGGTTGTAAGCAAGCAGGGGAGAAACTAAAGAATCATCAGAGAATAATTAATTGATATTACTCTTTTGCATTTCAGGAAAAGGGACTATTCCTCTTTTTATCAATGCCAAAACCTTTCAAAATAAAAAGAACATTGGAGGATGATTAAGTCAAGTTTAGACATTGTAAAAGCTCCCAATCAATACATGGGTTTGTTTAAGTCCCAAAGCTTTTCGCATCAACTTCCCCAAATTCTTTGGTTGGATTTGGAAGTTCATTTTGCACAGTCCTCGACTGTTTGAAATCAAAGATACTTTTTCTTTGCTTTTCTATTTAATTATTTTACTACACCTTGCATATTAGTCAGTTCTCACTGGTTTACATCAAGCAATAGATATTGAAACAAAATAATAATAATCAAAATAACATAATCCCCTTAGTATGAGGGGGGACAACTAGGTTAATCCCCAAAGAGACATCTTTTTGAGATTCCTTTTTAAAAATATTTTAAATGAAAATTTTGATTTTAATAGTAAAAGCAAATACAAACTAAATTCAGAAAAAAAGAGATGGAAGAAAGAATAAAAGGTGCAAGGAGGAAATATTTAAAGAGAAATATTTAAAGAATGACTTCCAATTTTCTTCAAAGTATAAACAAACTAAGTCTTAACCCTCTCTAAAGTTGCAAACAAATACCTCTTTTTCCCATTACCCATTTACTATTCATATGTAAACCCATACATCATTTTCAGTCATGACATCAGCAAAAAAATCTATAAAGGATTACCAGAACTTTATAGAAATATATCTTATTTTAACGCCGGTCAAACAAACAAACCTTAAATTCCTTCCTTTTCTTTCTAATAATCTCCACCTTTAATTCATTCAGACATTGTGATAGGGTTTGATCTCCATTTTTTTTCTTTTTCCCATCCCAAAGATTTCTTCAGATTCCTTCGGGAGTGGGGCGGCCTATAAATAGCATTAATAAATAAATAAAATAAGGCTTTAGCAAACCACTTTTGTAAATCCAATAAAAAGTCTTTATAGTCTTTAGGATGGGGAGCCATATAACTCTTATAAATAAATAGTTTTTATGCTGCACTCCACAAGCACAGATGCAAAACCCAGCTAATCTTATATACCACCTTAATAATCTTCCTATTTTTGATATATTACAACTATTATTTATATATTACTAACTTTTCATGTATTGCTTCTAAGACTTGGTTAATCCACATGCCTTTGTTAGTGAATTATCATAGGCAAAAAACAAAAGCAAGGCAGATCTTATCCTCCGTGTGGTAAAATGGCCTTTCAGTCATCCCAGTTTCATTTGCTTGGGGTAACAACTTCATTTTGTCTGAGGAAAACCTGCTTGCTTATCGCTAGAATAAAACTATTGCCCACATTTCCTCTTATAAGAAATACCTCAATCCTTCTGTGAAAAATGCTGTGAAGGATGATGCCTGTTCAGAGCTAATTAATTACTTGCCAGCACAATGAACACAAAGCACAAGTGCCAAGAGTAGATGCACATGCAGGAAAGATGACGTAAAACCATATGATCATGTGTGAAGTCCAAATATATATTCGGTAGTGAAACAGCTACTATCTTCCACCTGCTCTCAGCTCAGTCATGCATTTCACCACCTACTGGATCTCTGTCATTGTAAGGACGGAAGCATCATAAATAAGAATGACTAAGTGTTAGGAAGAGGGGGCCAACTGATTTCTTTCTCCCTTGTCCAATCTGCAACCTTGAATTCACTTTTTTTCAGCGGTGCAGCTACAAATGTGAAATGTAGTTGGAAACCAAGTTATCAGCTTATGCACACAAAAAAACTCACATCCTAGCCTTGTACAGAAAGCAGATTATATGACATTTTTCACAGCATATAGATCTGCATTGTCATGTACTATGGTTGAGATGACGTTAAAGACACAGGGAACAGAGAAAAGTTGATGTGGGGGGCTGGGGCAAGATTCCAGGGATTGTGTAAATATGGACAGCTGAGGAGAGTGAATGCAAAAGAAGGTTGTGCGATGGCAAGCAGGATATACTAAAATCTCTCAGTGCCTGGATATGTATTTTTACATGCTAGGCTAAACAGCTTTTTCTCCCCCAGATCCTTTCCAATAAATCTGTTCCCTCTTAAAACAAAAGAGATATACTGTATAAAAACTGGAAGTTCTGGTATTTCCCTTAATTTGAGTATTACAGCATGCTATAGCAAGAATGCTGTGCAGAGGCAGTCAAGCAATGCCTCAAGGACACTGACATTTAAACTGGTCTTCCCAAAAGAGTCTTTTTAAATAGGCTTCATACCTCTTGTAGATGACCTAACTATCTTAACCAAATTAGTATTCCCAAAGGGCTTTAACCTTGACATGGGTCCAACCTGATTCCTTCAGTGATCTTAGAGGAGGCATCCCAGGGAAATCACCTTCTTGTTTTATGATGCTGTCCATTTTACGTTGATGCCCAGCTGACCTTTTTAACCTCACACCTAATCTTGGTCATTCTGACAAGTTGTGCATAAAACTTTTACTTTTAAAAGGATTTCTTTAACTTAAGTAAAGAAATTTGTTCATGTTGTACAGTATGTAATAAGCGCAGCAATTTATTTGATTGATTGGTTATCTAATCAATCAGTATCAGTTTTCTATAGGTAAAGTGTTTCATGGACTGACCATTGAATGCAATAAATTTCCCCTTCTTCTACTATAAGCTCATGTCTTTACATTGTCTGTAGTTTATAAGTAGAAAGAAAGATTCATGAGAAGCAAATGGATAAAACATTTCTCATTCCCTCCACTAACTACCAAATATTTCAAAATATTGTACTTCCTTTATGTTTCCCATTCAAACTAGAAATGATATTTATATTCTCTATATAACACAATTGAATGCTATTGAACCAAAACTCAATTGTCTCAGACTACCAGTCATGTACGTGTGGGCAGACAGCAGGTATGAAGAGTCCAACATATTTGGAGGACAAACAGCCCCCCCCCATCTATAAAAAGAGATTTGATAATTAAGTCTATTACACATTATTAATTTTACCAGTATACTTCAGAGATATTGATATCAGAAGGCTTCTAGGAATATAAACGATGTGAAGGAACATATTCATTTGAAATGTATTAATATTTATTTTCCACCATGAATTATAGTCAAATGTTTTCAAATGTTTTCAGGTTGTAGATCTATGCTTTTTTTAATCACAGTAGAACCCATTTAATTCAAGATGACTTCTAGACATAACTATAATTGTAAAAAACAGGGAAGGGTTTCAGTAGCTAGAGAGGTTGCCATTCAAATGCCTACGTTCAAAATAGAACTTACAAGACGATTTTGTTGAAGGCAGTCTGTGTTCTGATTTGTTCCTGTTACCTATAAAACCTTTTGAACTTTCACATTTTTCTGAAACCTGAATCCGGTTAAGAATAAATGCCAACTATCATTTCCATCTTGGACCATGGCCAGCCATTTTCCAAGTTAGTCCAGTGGTAAGCAGGTAGACTACTTTAGGCCAAGCTGGTCTTGCAGCTGATCTTATGTAGCATGTTAAGGATGGCCATGCCCAAAAAGAGATAGGGCCAGGCTGACGTGGCTGGGACCAGAGGTAGCTTTTCTGCCTAATGTGGTTCCCATTCATACCTCAGTCAACACCCAACCATTCTGAAGAAGGTAAAAGAAATAATGATGCCTTTTTCATTGATTTGTTTTGATACCCATATTTCTGATGAAATAAAAAAGTAGATAAATATTTTCTCAATTAATGTAACATTTATACTTACTGAGAGTTTACTACTGAAAATTTCAATCCTTAACTAGGCAATCCTACATGTAACGACACCACAGTAACCTTTACTAATTTGGTGCAGACTCTAAAGTTGTTGAACATAAGAATATAGTTACAGTATATGCAGATCACGTCAGAATTAAGTCTTACTAAATCTGTATCACATTCTCCCTATTTTTACATTTTGTTTTTGTAGAATAAATTAATTTAGAGAAAATGTGATTTCAGCGTATTTGTCAATTTGTTCTGATCATGCAAGAGTTGGAATACATTTACAGTTATTACTGACTGTATTTGCAATACAATCTGAATTATGCTGACACCATTTGCTAAAATAGTGATCTTCTTCTGATCTTTTTCTGATAACTGCAGTCTTGTTTTTATGCATCATACAACCAGTTTTCCCCATCTACTGCTTGCTAGGATTGCAGTTAACCTACCCTGAATTAATGTGAGAAATGTGAATCTGTAATATATTATATTGAAACCCTATCAAATTCCAGGATAATTTTATCCCTTACATTTTAAAATCCAATTTTGTTCTATAATGGTGATAAAAGGCTACTTGTTTAGGATGCCTAGGGAATCTCCCTTTACAGCTGCATTATTTTCTTTCGGATTATTGCATTGATCTAGAAATGGAAAGAGTGCCCTCTATGCCCTTAGAACAGTTGAGCCAAACATGTATCATGTTTTTATTTTTTTCAGAGCAGGAGCAAAGGTGGCTGATGTAGATGGGGGTGGGGGCAATCATAAATCAGTCATATTAAGCCTCCCAATTCACATTCCCCTTCTCCAAGCCATGCAGGGAAAAATGAATAGAATACTGTATATAATATTTTTTATTGACCAAATATGATTGGACACATAAGGAATTTGTCTCAGTGCATAAGCTCTCAGTGTACATACTAACAACAGTGAAAAATCATAAGACACCAATAGGACAAGATAATAGTAAGGATAAGAAAATATGCATAAATACTGTGCCTAAAATGTCTTACTCCAGAGGAGTCAAACTCAATTTCATAGAGGGCCACAACAGGGTTGTGTTTGACCTCTGGGGAGGGAAAGGTGGGTGTGGCCAACTCAACATCACTCGTGTCAGGGGCACCGGTGGTGGCCCGAGCACTCTGCCAGTGAAAACAGGCTCCCGAGCTCCATTTTTCACTGGCACACAACCCTCCCAAGCTCCATTTTTCACTGGCAGAGGCACTGCGGGCCAATCCTTTGCTGTTTCCAGGGCGGCCCTATGGGCAAGATCTAAGCACCCCGTGGGCCAGATCCACCCCTGGGACTTGAGTTTGACACCCCTGTCTTACTCTATGCAGAAAATGCCAGGTTTAGAGGACGAAATCTTAGATTGTGACACAGGGAGGAAGGCTTAGATACCCCCTATCAAGAATAATTAGGGCCCTTTTTTGACAATAACATCAGTTAGCTCTGTACAACATTCAGGATTTGAAGAATAAAAAATGCAGTGTGCATATAGCACATGGCTATAACTTTTGAAACCCACTGCAGCTTTTCCTGGAATTCTATGACTGCTATTCCTAGCTGTGGCACCATCCCAAGAAAAGACACATTAACAGCATGATGGGTTGGCTGGCCAGAGTCCTCCTGTTTCCCTTGCTGCACTACTAAGAGGCTTTCTCCAAATGCCTGTATTATGAGATGTTCTCCCGTGATGTGAAAGTTTCTGTTGTGCAGTCTGCAATTTTCATTGCCAGCACCAATTTTTATACAATCCTGAGTACTTTAAGATCACTGTCACTAAAATGTAGGAAAAAAATGTTAAAATTGTATATCCTGCTTAGGAGGATGCCAAGATACTGGATGAAAAAAATCTCGATGGCTTCTCCAACATTCCTCCCATGATTGACAGCATAAATCATTCTCTGACCTCTGCTTCACCCTTCACCAAGTATCATCTGATTCTTGGTAGCTTGAAATGCAAGTTATGACTCACTTGCCTGGTGCTATTTCAGATAATCTCAGCATCTATTGAGTAGATATTACGGTATAATGCAGAGGAAAATTCTTTTTAACTATTATCTGGTGCAGGTATCACAATATTGCATTTAGTCCGATCTGTTGTTAATTAGTTAATTATTTGAGCATAATTTGATATATTCTGATTTTCTACATATGTGGAGTACTTCAGAGGTGTACCTCAGCACTAGTGTGATAATTTCCTTCTTCTATCCATCTCAGCTGTTATGGCAATACCTTAATTGCATTAAAAGTTGTTTTGAATTAGAATTTCTAAAAATGCACTTGTTTTGAAAATTGTCTCCTAGGAAATAAGATGTCCTGAGGTGGTGTTCTTGCACTTGCAAATGAGATAAGGCATCCCAAAGATTTTTGGTTCCTTCTGCCCTGAATCAGTGCCCCCCTTTTAATTGGTCATACTTCCTGTTTCTGCAGAAAACGTTGCATCAAGACCCCAAAACTCATCTTGTCTCTCTCCATCATCTGTATCGTCTTTCCATCTTCTAGGTTCCTTTTGATCAATCTTATTCACCTTCCTTCTATTTTGCTTTACGCATGATTTATCATCCATTTGATGTACGACTTTGGGATACTAATTACTTCAGTACCACCATTTTCATTTTAAATAGCATCATATAGATTTGTCTCTCAGAAGAAGTGTTTGGACATATTTAAACAATTCTTTCAATGGGGTTGTAACCGTTCAGTAGGAATTGAATTCATGGACCATTACACTCTAGATGACTGTATACAGTGCATTTGATTTAGGAGCTCTCCAGGCCCGGCTGCTTAACGGTGTTACAGAAAAGGATATATAGAATCTACTGGACATATAGTCCACTTTCCATTTAACTTTCAGAACAGAGATAATAATAATAATAATAATAGCATTAGATTTATATATACCGCTTATCAGTGCTTTTTTCAGCTCTCTCTAAGCGGT
>JANHJO010001236.1:154376-166785 GCA_032468235.1 Pseudoxyrhopus heterurus | reverse complement strand
CCCCCCCCCCCCCCCCCCCCCCCCCCCCCCCCCCCCCCCCGCGCGGGACGACGGCTGGCATGCAGGGCGACATGGCTTCACATGCCGTTCTGGGCATGCGTGCCATAGGATCGCCATCATGGCCCTAGTCCTTCTTTTCATTAAACTAAACATACCCAATTCCAGCAACCATTCTTGATATGTTTTAGCCTCCAGTCCCCTAATCATTTTTGTTGTTCTTCTCTGCACTCTTTCTAGAGTCTCAACATCTTTTTTACACTCACACTATACTCACCCTTCATTCAAATCCTGATCTTTCCAGGGATCTTTTCTTATGAAACTCTTATTTTGATACTTGCAATTGGTGTGCTTTCCCACAAGATGGGGTAGACACTCAATAATTGCAACCTGCTTGCACAATGTGATTTTCTGCCTTCTGATTCTGATGGGCAGATAGGCCTTCCTTGTAAGCAAAGCAATGGCAAAGCAATTACAAAATAATTTTCCCAGCTGAGGAATGGCATTTGTTGTTGTACATTAATAACAGATAAAACATTTGGCAAGGAAGCACATTACCCTCCTGTCTGTTGACTTGGGGCTATAGGATTGTTTGCTTTGCTGAATGATTTTTCAAGTAATATATATGAATATTCATAGGATGCATATGAATTAAATTACAAAGGCATCTGTTACACCATGAGGGACTTATTGCTACACTGCCCATTTGATGCTCAATTGGAAAACACAAAACATTGAAGAACTCTTCATCCAGATGAAATGCTAA
The DNA here is from genome assembly GCA_032468235.1 of Pseudoxyrhopus heterurus. Lineage (NCBI taxonomy): Eukaryota > Metazoa > Chordata > Lepidosauria > Squamata > Pseudoxyrhopus > Pseudoxyrhopus heterurus. The sequence continues at coordinate 166,022 of JANHJO010001236.1, read as the reverse complement.
ATTTCATAATCAATTCCTGCTGAAGTCATTGAGGTATTAAGCATGACAAAAATTTTATGCAAATTGACAGATGGCTATTTTAAAAGAAAGGAACATTTAAAAACACACAAACCTGAACTCCAGTCCACTTTCAGTGGCCTCCCTGCTGTATCTAACACAGTGCTGCTTCTTCAATTAAGCTTTCTTGTTAATGTCTGAAAGAAAGCATAGAGATGAGTTGTTTCATAAATAGTGAGTACCAAAGGTGGTGACCATGCCTTAAACAAAAGAACCCATACAGAACATCTATGGGAAAATCAAGGCAAAAAAAGCCCCAGTATCTTATTTATGTTTCAAGTAACTTCTACTATTCTTCTCTGGGTTCTCAGTTATTTGCTTTTCAATAATTTTACTGAACAATGTATTACACGAGTAAAACTCATACAACTGCAAAATAAATACATAAAACATTAAAACATTTTAAAGTGGAGAAATCTCCAGTAAGTATAGTCGCCATTAACAGTTAACACTATCTCTTAAAATATAACCAAACATATCTTCATTTTATAATTCAATTTCTACAAATCCATCTCTAGAACCTTACCGCTCCCTATTAAACAGCAAAAGTCTAGATTATATCTAGACTTATATCTTATATCTTATATCTAGATTATATCTATTACTGAACCAGTCCCAGAGGGCCCTTTCAATCACAATTGTTGTCAATTGCCAGCAGTGTTCTCATAGACAGAACATGAACACAAAGTAAAAGGCAATCCCTAAAAGGAATCTTAAAACAAGAATACAAAAACTATCTTGGTCCCACCCATAGAATGCAACAACATCACCTCCAATTTGCGAAATGTAGTTATTAGCCACTAAAACATTTTCTAAGAAATTGGATACCTATGGAACTTCATCAAAAAGTGCTCAACTACCCAACCCTCTATAGTACAACCAACACAAGTTATGAAAAGGATAACATTGCCATGCATCAGAAATGTTTCAGACATACCATCACAGCACACAAACCAAATATCGCATCATCATACAAACCAACTAAACCTTTCCAAAACATCATAAGTAAAACAAAAGACCCAGTAGCCCAAGAAGAAAAAACAGGAGTCATCTACAATATACAGTATAAGGAGTGTAACAGCCACTAAGTAGGACAGGCAGAAGACTAACAGAACACATTCATGAACACCAACTAGCAGTTAGAGGATATGGTGATAACTCTTTAAATTCATGACACATGGACAAACTCAGTCATAATTTCAACTGGGAAACTGTTGACATCCTTATTTGAATTTGTAAATCCAAAACCTCAACAAAATTCCTGGAAGCTTAGCATTCAGACAAGTCAGCCATCAATAAGTACATAGAGACAAACAACATTTGCACATTATTCAAAAGAGAAAAAAAAGACTAAAAGGGGAACAAAAAGACCATAACATTACCTTGCCAGCAAACATATAAGTAGTGAATAATACCAAGATTAACAGCAGACATACAATGAAGCAGTAAACAATATCCTACTCAAGGAATTACCAGTTCAGAAAAGCAAGCAGTAAACAATAGCCTAATCAAGGAACTACCAAGAAGAAAACAACACCCCCACAGATATTAACAGGGCAAACCTATCAAGAGAGCAAACCCCGCTCAATTCTAGCACTGAAGATGTTACCTAGTCAGGTAATGAAACATCTACAAGCAAACAGCAAAGCTCAGAGAGCACCAAGACAGCACCAAAACATGCTAACCTGCTTTTGGATGAAGGCAAATATTATTGGTAATGATATTTTAATGATAAAATAGATTTTTGAATTTCTTTTGACAGAATTCTAGGAATTATAGCCCCAACATATTTGGAGGGCATCAAGTTAGAAAAAGCTGGTATAATCAGTGTCCAGTAAAGGTAAAGATGCTTCATTTACACACAACATAATGTTCACCTATTCATGTCCCTTCAGCTTCTACTTGTAAAATAATGATAATAAAAATGATATTAAAAACTATCGTCTCCACTACTTGACATCACAGATTGGTTGCCAATCATCTCAGATTGCCAGTAAGTATCTGGTCAATGGCACAGCAGGTGTGTCCCAAATCTTTCAAAGATCTTCAGATGTATGGAAGACCTTTGAAAGAAGACATTTGGAAGGTCACTCCAATATTCCCTAGCAAGTTTGACCATCACAGAGAATTCTGGGAGTTTGTCCACACCATTTGAAATAGACTTCCAGTAACAAAGGGGATGGATTAATTAAAATGACTGCTAATGAAGAAGAAGGTGTTTTTTTTAAAAAAAGAAAAAAGGTGACTGCTCAGCTGTTACACTATTTTAATTGCACAGTACAGTTAAGCCCTTAGACTTTTTCTAAAGTTGATCTGTGGCTCTATGCCCTTCCTTTATACACAACATAACACTGATCTATTCATGTCCCTTCAGCTTCCACTTGTAAAATAATCCTTGCAAGGAATACTTAAAGGAAAGCCGAGAAAGAAAACCACATGCTTGTTTATGAAATACTGTGAGGATAATTAATAAATGATAAGAAGATGAATAATTAAAATGCATTTTTTTGAAGGAGGCTTGCTGTAAAATGTTGTAAACTAAAAATGGAAAAAGACATTAAAGAAATGATATTTTTACAGCTTGTATTTTAGGCTTTTTCCATTGGAAGTTTGATTCAGAAGTTACTTATGATTAAATGTACATTCACTACATAAATTGTCTCATTCTGAACAATCATTGATGATCAAAGATCTACTGAAGAGGGTTTTACCCAAAAACAAGTTTCATCCAATTTTTGGACTCCCATTGCCTCCCTTGGCTTTTATGCAGGACCGGGATTTCCTGTTATCACACTGCCATCCTGGAACTTCAGAATTCCACAACAAAAAGATTAATTATACCAAAGCAATTAATCTCACTTTCATTTCTCCACAGGAAAAAAAAACAGTCTCAAATGCTGGAAGGCATGGAAGAATAAAAGCTGGTTAGTTATATCATTGGAAAAATAGAAATGCCTCATTTGAATACAGGTAGTCTCAATTTACGTCCACAATTGAATCCAAAATTTATGTTGCTATGCAAGACAGTTTCTTGCCACAGTTGTTAAGTGAATCACTGCAGTTGTTAAGTTAATAACATGGTTGTAAAGTGAATCTTGCTTCCCCGTTGACTTTGGTTGTCAGAAAATTGCAAAAGATGACCCAGGGACATGGAAATTTTATTATTTGTTCCTTCCTTCCAGAATTATCTATCTCAGAGTTTCATTGAAGAGAGTGTTTAATTTTCCTCTAAATGCATTATCCCATTTATTAAAAACAACAACAATTAACTGCTGTTTAAATAAGGAAGGATGGGCATTCTGAAAAAAGGTAATAATCTAAATGAACTGATTCTTATTAGTCTGCAGCTCAGAAAAATTTTATATTCTTATAACACAGCTGATGCAGCTGATGTTTCAGTGGCTCTTTTTGCTCAAAGTTTAAACACATTTTACTATACTTTGTATTGTATCTTATTTAGATGGCGTGGTTTTTTTTATGGAACCTCTTTTTGAATTCTTTAGCATGACATACAAAATGAGATTAGACTTTGTGAGCAATAATTTTTTCCTGTTGCTTTTAAGGCAAACATAGTCTTAGATATTCGAATCCCAGTGGCTGGGAAGACATTGCAAGATTATTTTTTCAAATTCAGCTCAATGTGAAGATTTTTTAGTGCTTCCAATACAGGTAGTCCTTGACTTATGACCACAATTGCGCCCAAATTTTTTGTTGCTAAGTGAGACAGTGGTTAAATGAATTTTACAACCTTTTCTGGCACAGTTCTTAAGTGAATAACTGCAGTTATTAGAAATACAGTTGTTAAGTGAATCCAGATTCCCCATTAACTTTGCTTGTCAGAAGATCACAAAAGATGATTACATGACTCGGGACACTACAACTGTCATAAATATGAACCAATTGTCAAGTGTCTGAATTTTGTTCACATGACCATAGGGATACTATAACACTCATGTGAAAAATGGTCATAAGTCACTTTTTCAGTGCTGTTGTAACTTCTAACAATCACTCAATGAACTATTGTAAGTTGAGGCCTACCTATGCAATGCAAATTGCAACAGAGAAATGGGTGGATATGAAATATTTGGAAATGCAGAGCAATGGTAATGAATGACAGATAATTGTTAATTGGAAGTGAAATTAATGTAGAGACTATATACCTAGAGCATTCAGAATCCCTTTATAATAACTTCCAGCAAAGGTCTTTCACACTGTTAAATGTGCTCTAGTTAAAGAACTTGGCTCTTTTATTGCATCCTGTTGAGAATGGCTGAAAAATGTATGAGGAATTGTCCAATCAATCACTTCATTTAAATGTTCCAGGGGTGAGTTAGCTTTAGAAGCACACCGAATGACTTTGGATCAGTTTCTATCTCCCGCTGGGGAGGTAAAAACCTCAGAGGGTTGGTAAAAACAATGGTCAGAAAATGATATATGTAGTCATTATTGTTCTTGGGGGAAATACAAAATAGGAATCTTACAAACGAATAAAATAATATCCATTTCCCTGAGAAGAGAAATTTTGATGTGTTAATTCTGCTTTGGAAAAGAAAGGAACACCAAGATTATTAAGGAGAAGTTGTTTATTAAGGAGCACCTGCAAGCTAAAATAGCATCTGTGATCACAAAATTGATGTCCTGTCTTGCTTACATGTGGCATGTATAAAAAGAGATGGTGGTTTGATCACCTAGTTTTGAGGGCTTGACTTTTTTGACAACTACTCCTGCATTCACACCCCGGGAACACCTATAAAAACGTCTTAATGCCGTTTCTCTGTACATTGGAGAGGTGGGCATTAAAATTGTGCTTGCTAATTTCAAAAAACCTACTATGAAGATTATATAATGTAGTAGTACTAGGTATATTTCTAGTTATTTAGAGAATGAAATGAATGATAATGAGCTGAGCAAAACACCAGGCTTCTCCACTCTATCAGTCCTATCATTGGCATATGCAATTTTCCTTTTCTTGTTGTAGCCATTCAAAAGGAATTTAATACTCAGAAATGATGATTTCAAGGTGATTTGTCTGAAGGCCACCTAATAAGATACACTGTTATAAAAGCATATTTAGCTTAACAAGATAACCATTTGTTGGCTTGTCATAGGAGAAAAGAAGTTTTACAATGTTTGGGAAAACAGGATGCTTAGTTCTTGAGTGTGCCCTAGTGTCTTTTAAACAGTTTTGGGGATTGAACAAACTCACGTGTCAAGATTTCTTATGGAAATACTCCAAGAGTCTCTTTTCTCAAAGATGTACATTATTCAGGAATAAATGTATATACTGTACAGCCTTATGAGTGAATTAAGGCCCTTCATGCTCTTACAATTCTGAGAATCAAAATGTATCCACTGAAATGAACAAAAATTAATTTTTTGAATATAGAGAGAAGGGGAATCATATCTGAAACGGTTGTTTTCTCTCTCACTTTCATTTGTATTTTTACTTCCTGTTTTCTCTCCTCTACAGTAGTCGTGTGAATTGTATTTCACAATTTCCCTTACAAGTTATTTCATGCATTTATTATCCTGATTGCTCAGGCATTCATGAAATGTCAGCTTTCACAGGTGATGAGTTTCAATCTAAGATATATTAATTACCATGAAAACACCTAGATGCATTCTTATGGAAGTTTATAGCCATAGGCAGGAGATTAGTCTGTGTCTAAGAAATATGAAAAATGATGTTTCTATGTTTTGACATCTACAGTTAAGGCTTGGTTGAGTAATCTTGTAATATTTTGTCCCTAAAGTTTAGTGATAAACATGTTCCTGCCCACCCCCAGCCCTCAAAAAAGCATTATTAGCCAAATAGGCATTCATTCTTCGGTGCTGTCTTGATAATAGGCTTGAAAACTTCCTTTTATTATCTATTTCAATTATTTAATTGCATTTCTATAATTGGGAAAAGAGGATTTTTTCCTTTCCTGATATGTTATTCTTGTGCTTTTTGTTGTTTAAAATCATTGATATAATTCCAAGATTCACCATTCTAATACCCATCTCTCAAAGGATGGCTGCTCATATAACCAAGAAGCAGTGGTTATCCATTATGGAATATAAAGGCAAGGTTTGAACTTCAACTTTAATTTCTCCATTCAAATAAAATGGCTGCTGCTTGAAAACTAATGGGAATTTGTGACTTCGAACAGTGATCTCACATTTTGGATGAATAGTTGAGGTTTTGTTCAATACTGAAACAGCCCGACTTCATAGACTCTGCTTTGATTCCAAAATTCAGAGAGTAGGAAGAGAGATTTAGGCCGCCACTTCTGACATTAATGCAGGAATCCAAATCCAGGCATCCCACACAGATGACTGTTTAGCCTTTGCTTTGGCACAACCAATGAAGGGAGTTTTCCCTTTGTATGAGTAGTTGGTTCCATTATCAAATGGTTCTTTTTAGAAAAGTTTTTGTTTTCCTAACATGCTTTCAGAGTGTGCCTTCATCTAACTTAAATCCATTCTTCTGTAACCTCCACCATTTGTGAGGGAGAAAGTTGTCAGGAAGACAAGTTGGGAATTTCTTGGAAAGATCATACCTGACAGAGTTTGTCTACTAACAGATGTTGGGTAATTAAGTCTCCCGTCACTGTGAATTTGTGCCACTTTAAAAGATTTGCAATTTAAAAATCAGAGTGACGATTCGACAGGGGGAATTGTGGAGCAGCTGGTTGAGCAAAGTGAGGAGGAAAAGGTGGATTACCAAACAATAAAACAAGCAGGAGAAGACGTGATGGCGGTGAGAGTCAAATGGTGCAACCGGCAATCAAAGGGATTAAAGAGGAGAAGGAGTGTGGAACCAACAAGAAAGTTTCAAAGACCAAGAGAAAGAAAGGCTTATTCGTGGGTAGCAGGTGGAGCAGACAACAGGAGATGCAGAGCGATGCCTGGCGATCTTTTACCATGGCGGTGGCAGGGAACTGGAGAAGCGAACTTGGAAAAGGAGCTGACAGCCAAAGATGAAACATATTAACAAAGAGGAAAAAGAGAGACGATGGGTAGTAAATATTAGGCTGAGTATTTAATTGCGGCAGAATAGATTCCTTTTTTTTCTTTTTGGGAGATACATTATAATATGGAGATGGGATGGAGATAATGGATAGTTATTACTATAATTAGTATTTCTAAGAGATTTTCTGGGATGAATGAATAAGAATAAGTAAAAAGGATGAAAGATTGAATTAAGTAAATCTTAGAATACAAATTTAAGATAAACCCTAAGATACTATAGATTTTAAGAAGTCAATGTTTTATTATGATGATGAATTATATTATTTTAAGTATGGAGTGGGATGGACATAATAGATAGTGTGTCATCATAATTAGCATTTAAGAGACTATCTGAGATGAATATTTGAAATTATGATTTTTGTATTGAATAAGAATAAAATTAAAAAGGATGAAAGATTGAACTGAGCAAATTTTAAAATATAAATTTAAGATAAACCCCAAGATACTATAGACTTTAAGAAGTTAATGTATTAGTAGAATACTATTAAGAGTATTGGTGATAAAATTTGAAATGGATTGAAAGTTTTTTTCTTTTGGCTGATGGATATAAGAAGACAAATGAATTGGTTTTGAAAGTGAAGAATTTAATTTTAATTTTAGAAATATTTGAAATTATGTTAGTTTTATATAAGAATAAGATAACTTTAAAAGAATGAAGACTGAAGTAAGAAAATTTTAAAATATAAATACAATGTAAATGTTAGCCTCGTCTTTAGAATCACAGGACAGCCACGAGTGGATCCAATATTTCGGTTTATTGAGCTTTCATACAGCAATCCAGATCAAAAGAGTATGCCTTAACAGTCGCTGGCTATCACGCACAAACAAAAAAGTCGGCGCTGAAGGCATCCGCCCTTCAGCGCCGTTTATGTAAACCCGAGATCCACCCATAATCAGCCCGCCCCCTTGCTGGCGCTTTCGAGCGCTTTCTTGTGACAAGTAGTTTCCAGGCGTTCTCTCTACACCTGTGCGTCAGCCGCGCCTCAGCTCATCTCCTTGAGGCCGCGGACATACATTCTCACATTTCAGCATCCTTCCAGGGCAGCAAACACACTCATACTCGGTGCCGCTTGTGACATTCGGCACATGGGGCTGAAGGGGCATGACGGGGTGAGTCTGGCGAGTGGTCTCGACAGTAAGTCCCAGGATATCATAGTTATTAAAAGATTGAACTAAGTAAATTTTAAAACACAAATTTAAGATGGACCCCAAGACACTATAGACTTTAAGAAGTTAATGTATTAGTAGAATTAGTATTAAGAGGCTGTTTGTGATAAAATTTGAAATGGATTGAAAGCCTTTTCTTCTTTTGGCTGATGGGATATAAGAAGACAAATTAATTGGTTTTGGAAGCGAATAATTTAATCTTAATTTTAGATATCTGAAATTAAGTTAGTTTTATATAAGAATTTGGGATAAATAATTGAAATGAATTGCAAGTTTCCTTTTTTGGCTGATGGATATAAGAAGATTAATGAATTGACTTTGAAAAGTGAGGGAATTAATTTTGGAATCAAGATGTTTATTTTATATAAGAATAAGGTTAAGATGAAGGAATGAATTAAGAAAATCTTAAAAGATAAAATGTAAGCCTCAATATATGATAATTATGATTAAAAATGTTATACTATTAGTAGTTTAATAGTGCCATTTAAGAGACTAATTGTCATAAATGCTTGAAATGAATAGATGATTAATGCTATATGGAATCAGTATGACAAGAAGAAAACCCAGAAACAACTCTGTTCGTGTATTGAGAGACTGTATGTAACATAAAAACAATAAAACTTATTTTAAAAAAAAGAATTTATTTAGAGAAGTCATGTTGGCACATCTGGGAAAACCTGAATCTGAAAGTTCCGGGTTTTTCCTTTGTAGCTGAAAATCCAAAACCCATCCCCCTACACCCATCAGTCCGTCATGTGGTCCAATCACCGGTCGTCCCAACTGGAGACATTCCTATCCCAGGTGCAGGATGGCATGGCCTTGACTGAGAAGAAGCATGTTATGTCTAAACTTTCATCTTTCTCTAAAATCCCTCCTCCCAATTTCCCAGGCACTAAAATGTGGCAGCGTGGAAGCTTCTAAAAAAACATGGCTTCTAAACCTGACACTTGTGCTGAAAAAAGCAGTGGTGGCTGCAGGCCAGTGTCTGGGGGGGGGGTCGTATGCTCAGCTGCACCAACTAAGGCTGGAAGTAGCCGCCCGTTTCCTGCTGCAAAAACCTTTTTAAAAACCCTGACTGTCGGGCAGCAAGACCCAGCAAGAGGAGAATCACCGTTGCTGTTGCTGCACAAAGGTAAGTCTAAGGCTCCAGCCACCGCCGCTTCGTCCCACCTGCGCCTCCCCACCTTGCCCTGAGTGACATCATGTTGGCCATGCCCACTCAGTCACATAACACCCTCCAACCACACCCACTCAGTCTTTAGGACGAACCAGTTGTTAAATTATTTGGAGCCCATCACTGATCTGGATCCAACCAAAGAATGGCTGACAGAGCTGAGACTTAGAGTCAACGGAAGAACTTGGTCATTTGTTATATGGCCAGTGTATCAGAGGAGCTAAAATGGATATCTGGAAAACACCAAATACATGTTCTTCAAAACCACCAACACACAAAGACAGAGACTCGTCCACCCTAAAGATCATACACAAAAACATAAGAAGAATAATGTAGTGTATGCAGTCCAGTACAGTGAGAAGTGTTCAGTTCTACATTGGAGAAACCAGGCAGCCTTTACACAGGAGGATGGCCCAGCACAGGAGAAGCAATACCACAGTACCAGAATCAGCACTACATCATCACTTAAAAGGAAAAGGTTACTCCTTTGAGGATCATAATGTTCACATTTGGAACAGAGAAGATGATTAGAAACAGAAGTGAATGAATTCATTTATGTTCAATAGAGGTAATGCCTCAGACACAACCTGACCCCCAATTTTATATTGTCCTTGCATCACTATCCAGGAAGATCAAGATCAGTTCACAGGTTCACCAGGGAGTTCATACTTAACAACCAACCTAACAAAAGGATTTAGGAGCAACAATTCTATGTGGTCACCTTAAACAACTTGCTCAAAGCTACTAGGATAAACAGTGAAACATTTCAAAGAAAAAAAGATAAAAAGTCCAGTTGCCGTGACTCAACTTCCAGACAACTCTACCTGGATGAGTGAGAATCTTCACTGACATATCTACCTATCAGAGTTCTTTTGAATTGCCAATGAGTTAGGTATGTTGAGAATTGGAGATCAGAAATTTGAATATTCCAATAAATAACTCTTATATACCTCCAGGTATTGAGGGCTTCTTCAGTTGTTCAGCTTCTGTACTGTAGCCAGCTGCAAGACTTCTGTTTCATCTTTTTCTTAATAAAAACATATCTCTTGCTAATCTGCCAACAAAACTAAAACTTTAACTGAGGTCTCAGTCCAGTTCGTTTTGGGATACAATCATATACCCTGTATAATTTGAGATACTTTAAGTCTCTCAACAATGAGTAAGGTATGAGGCCAACATTTTTAAGTAGTAGCTTAAACATTTGCTCATTTTCTAAGAGTAAGAACGGTTGTTTTTTTATTAAAAATATCCTCTTTCTACATGCCATGAGCATAAAGAATCAAATAGGTAGTTGCTTGAACACTTGAAACCTTAATTGCAATCAATTAATCTGGAAATTTAGTAATCTCAACACCTTGTATATATGAAATTTATAAACCTGCAGCACCTAAGGCATGATGAATGGGATCTACATTGTCTTCAAAGTCCCTTGCAAGCATGCCACAGAAAGCTACTAAAAATTTCAAATGATTTTCTAGTGGGTCAGGTCTTGCAAACGTTGTAAACAATTAAAAAAAAAAACTTTAAGTGAGGGTGGAACTGTGCAGGAGAACATTCATTTTTTTACTCCTTCTCTGCTGTTATTATCACTGATCAGATTCAAGACACATTTTCTTCCACCTGTGTTTTGTCAGCTTCTAATTTGCTCTCAAATGAGTATATATCATGGGAAGGGAAATGCTTATATGAGATTATATTAACCGCCTGGGTTTTTTAAATGTTCCTCTGGGTTACTAGGTCTTCAACAGGATTACCTGGAACAATCCCTAAAGCATTCTGGAATGTATTGGAATTGATTAGCTACCTATCATCTTAACAGGTCTCTTGCCCCAGTAGAGTGTCATAATTCCTGCAGATCTACCATATTTTTTGGACTATAAGATGCTCCAGACTATAAGATTCACCTAGCTTTTGGGAAGGAAAACAAGGGAAAAAATCTGCCCTTTTTATTATTATTATTAATATTAATAGAAAGAGCAACATGTTCAAAATCCATAGAGACAGTGTGTTGTCTGGATTTTGAACATGTTGCTCTTTCTATTTATATTAATAAAAAAAATCTGCCTCTGCCTCCCAGCATCCATCCGGTATTCATCTGGCCCATTCGACACTGCCCATTCGCTGCCACCCATTTGCACCACCATTGTGGCCCGTTCACCGCAGCCCATTCACCGCAGCCTGTTTGCCACCACTGCTGCCCATTTTCCGCCTCCACCCATTTACCATTGCCCGTT
>JANHJO010001236.1:135348-147242 GCA_032468235.1 Pseudoxyrhopus heterurus | reverse complement strand
GAAGAAGAAGAAGAAGAAGAAGAAGAAGAAGAAGAAGAAGAAGAAGAAGAAGAAGAAGAAGAAGAAGAAGAAGAAGTCAGTAAATAACTTGAGAATGCATAACAAAACAAGCTACCAAATTTGTGCAGCTAAGTATTTCTTTCTCAAGTAATTTCAACTCTCATTCATTGAATGGTGAAGATGTGGGATCCTTGGTGCTTCTGAATGTGGTTGTTTTCTTGAAGGCATTTCATTACCAAACTAGATAATGTCATCAATACCAGTTTGCTCTCAGTTTATTTTCTATGGCTTGCCCTGTCACTGCTGGTGGGACTGGTCTTGGTGGTTCCTTGATTGGGCCGTTGTTTACTATTAGCTTATTTCACAGTTCCTTCATTGGGGTATTGTTGAACTAATGTTAATCTTGATGTTAATCTCTGCTCTGGGTATTGATTGGGTATTGATAATCTCTGGGTATTGATTGCTGTTTTGGTCCTTTTTGGCTTTTTGATTGTCTCTTTTGAATGGCATGTGGATGCTGTTTATGTCTATATGTCTGTTGATGGCCAATTTGTCTAAATGTCAGTCTTCCAGGAATTCTCTAGCATTTTTGGATTTGGCTTGGTCAAGGATGCTTGCTTACAATTTCCCCATTAAAACTATAGTTAATTCTGTCTGTGTATTGTGTCTCTCATCATGTCTTTTGACCACTAGCTGGTGTTTACAAATACAAATATTCTCTTCTGTTAGTAGTGAAAATGTTGGCCCTCATGGCTGCCTCGTCAGCCACAGATGCATGCCTCTGCCCACCTGTATGTTCCATGCACGATAAGTTGCTGCCAGTTGTACAATTCCCCCAACACAAGATTCCTCCCTTGCATAGGGAAATATTAACTATATACATCAGCAGGAGTTGGTGGAGATAGCAAATGTGATTTCAAAACTAAGCTGTGTTGGTTTTAAAATTGACTTCAAGCTTTTCAGGTGTTAGTACAGTGTTTCTAAAGCTTAGCAACTTTAAAATGTGTGAACTTCAATTCCCCAAATCCCCAAAATTCATGAATTTTGGGAGTTGAATCCCATTATGTCTTAAAGTTGCCCAGGTTGAGAAACACTACTCTGGGTATAGAAAAATGCATGTATTCAAAATATTCTTTCCCACCATATGTCCTTTACAACCTTTTCTTTCTCTTTCTTTCTTTCTTTCTTTCTTTCTTTCTTTCTTTCTTTCTTTCTTTCTTTCTTTCTTTCTTTCTTTCTTTCTTTTCCCCCCCAGAAATGCAATCATTCACATGATTTGAAATTCAAAAATATTGGGTTTCTATGGTATGGAACGTTGCTTTCTTCTGCAGAATTTCCATCTTATGTCTATGAATGATTCTTCCACCCCCTCTGGTAGGGGTACATGAAAGAAGCAATTTAATACTAGGCAATGTTTGCTGTGTTTAATACAGCCAAAAGCCATTCAGGAAAGCGTCAGCTTTGTTTGTTCACATAACTCACCTAAAGTTTTGATTGTTTTCCTCATGTTGAATGTCTTAACACATAAAATTAAATGCTTTTAATAAAAGCTATCAATTTTACAAGTTGCCGGAAGGTTTTTGAAATCCCTTATCTAAATGTTTAATCTTTGTTTCAGTTTGAAGTTATTTTTTCCCACAAGAAACTTGTGCAAACTAGATACAAACATATGTGAAAGCAGATATAACTATAACTATTTTTGTCCTAGACTGACATTGTGGAATTGAGGCTTCTCACAAGCTACAACATGGCATAGAGCAAGGGCTTTCTATCCTTTATATTTTACAGCTCCACATTTTTCTGTGTATAATCAGAACACTAAATGTGTTCATGTATATTTAATATCAATGCACTCCCCTACTAAAAATAATTATCCATTAAAATGGATTTAAGATTGTAACTATAAATAATTCAAGCATTTTTTTTTAATCGTGGCTGTAATTGTTATTCCAAATACACACCCTTTTTCAGGTCTCTGGCTTTAAGTCAGCTTTGACTACTGGCAAGTCCCTACAGTTTTATTGACAGGGTTTTCAAAAGTGGTTTGCAACTGACTTCTTTGAATTGAGAGAAAGGGACTGCCCACAATCACCTAGCTGGTGACTAAGGCAGAACTGGAACTCATGATCATTCCTGGACTAGAACTCATGGTCTCCCAGTTTCTAGGCTAACCACTTCACTAAACTAGCTGTCAATATTCATTTTCAAATAAATTTTTTAAAGAAGAAATAAATTTTAAAGAGGTTCAATCATAACTTGCTTTGCTGGCATTATCCAGTCTGATGACTTCTGCATATGTTGAGACTACAACACAGAGAATTCCTAACCAATCTGGCCATTGGCCATTCACTGTCTTGATATTCTCATCAGGATAAGAAAGGCATGTCACACAATCACACCACTAGCATAAATACTTGGCCATATCATATGTTGTGCTTTATTACCACAGTACACTATTCTTAGCATTCATAGCTGGGTATGGAATGTTGCAAGTTCATCAGATGGTTGAAGAAGAAAAAGGGACATTGGAAGACTATCTGAGAGACAATGAAGAAGGTGCACTGAAGCATGTACACCATTGAGGGTTAATGAATATCAACTAGAGCAAATTGGCTTATAAGAAAAACCAAATAAAAAATAGAAAAGAGACACAGGAAGACAAAGTATTATACGGTCAATAAATTAAAAAATATCTGTTAAAATGGAAGAAAATGAGTCTCGGTGGCACAGAGGTTAGAGTGCAGTACTGCAGGTTACTTCTGCAGAGTGCCGACTGCCTGCAATTTGGCAGTTCAAATCCCACCAGGCTCAAGGTTGACTCAGCCTTCCATCCTTTTGAGCTGGAAAAAATGAGGACCCAGATTGTTGGGGGCAATATGCTGATTCTGTAAACTGCTTGGAGAGGGCTGTAAATGCACTGTGAAGCGGTATATAAGCCTAAGTGCTAAGTGCTAAAAGAACAAGACTTGGCAATGGCTAAGAGCAGGAAAGTTGAAGAAAGAAACAGGGCTAATTTTGGCTGTATTAGACCAAGTTTTAAGAACAAATGCATACAAAGCCAGAATTGAGAAGACAGCAATAGACACCAAATCACATTTCTGTAAAGAAGCTGAAGGAACAGCGGACCAACTAGTTAGCTGATGCAAGAAAACCACACAAAGTGATTATAAACAATATCATGACAAAATAGTAACCATGTTTCATTGGATGATCTACAAAAAGTACCGTTTGCCTGCAAGCAAAAACTGATGGAATCACAAAGCAGACAAAATAATAGAAAAAGAAGACACTAAAGTGATCTAGGACTTTAGAATTCAGACAGGCACTTGCCACATAACACTTCAGATTTAACAATTGTCAATAAGAAAGACAAAAAGTCTGGATAGTGGATGGTCGCAATACCCAAAGACAGCAGAATAGAAAAAAATGGAGAAAATCACAAACTATAAAGACCTGAGAATACAAATAGAACAACTGTGGCAAAAGAAAGCAAAAATAGTACCAATACAGTAACAAGTAATAGGTGCATTAAGCATAATTCCAAAACATGTGGAGCACAACTTGAACACCAATGGCATTGACAAAGCCATCACCAGTCCATTACAAAAGGCAGTTTTACTTGGAACAGCTTATATCTTGCAATGATACCTTTAAGACCATCAAACAACAACATCCCAAATCTTTGGGAAGGGCTTGACAGATGGATACAAATGCCCAATTCAATTTAAACATCTGATGATTGTGTGACCAACCATCATTGTGTAATAATAATTCATTTTCTAACACTAATGCTTTATTACATCTTTCGGTTTTGAAATATTTTAGATGCAAGATAACTTTATGGCAACAGAAGAAAGAGTGCCTGTTGAAAATTAATGTCTCATTGTGCAACTGGTTGTTACAGTTCAAGCAATGCTTGTTGATGGCTGATATCAATTGTGGCCTTTTCTTTCTTTGCTTCTGTCTCCATTACCATCTGCTGCAGGAAGGAGGCCTCCTGGAGCTTTTGCATAGCCCAGGAAGCCAGCTAGTCATCTAAAGGCCAGCAGTTGAGTCTGAGTCAGGGAGTTTTGGCCTTCTCAACAAAACAGGCTTTCCCTTGAATGAATCAGCCTTTCACAGAGCCAGCATTCAGTGCCCTGTTCAGGCAGTTTGACTCACTGGGTCATGGAAACCTTCTGCTAGAACAAGTCTGTTCTGCTTGTCAAATATTGACTTTTCACTTACAGTCTTTTTTAAAAAAAATCCTAGCTAGGTTATTTAGTAGTGTGCTTATGAGGGAGACATCCATGAAGTTATTTTAAGAAAATTGAGCCAGGAGAATGCCAATTGGTGCATTTCAAGCATGGGGGTGGAGCTGATGGTAGTTAGTGCATTAGGCTGTAGGTGAAAATGCTTTCTTCTGTTTGTGATCAGTTCTACAGTTACCTCTTTTAGATTCCTTATATCTGAACTGGTGGACTTTCTGGTTTTAAGTTCTCTCTAGATGCTTTTGACTTCCACATTATTTGATATTTTTAAAAAATGAGATTAGATTAAATGTGACCCCAAAACTGTTTCAGGAAAAGGAAGATTTATTTCAACCTAGTTTATAGTAATGGGTGTAACATAAAAGGCCAATCTATCTACTGAGATTTTATTTGTAACAAAACATCGTGGACATATTGAAGTATCATTCTATATTAATTGAATTTCACAAAAAGTTGGTGTTTCAATTTACTGCCGTTCTAATGTATCTGAAATATGCATGCCTAGAATTTGAAATGCATATTGTTTCTGAATGGTCAAAGGGAGTTTACCTGGAGATCAAATATGGACTTTTTTTTAATTCAAAACATCAGCCTGAGCAGTAAATCCAATTCCCTAATTTCACACAGCTTCATTATTTGGCTGCTTTAAGCAAGCTAATTTTGTGTGTGACCCAGAGACTGCTCTTAGTACAAAATTGTGCAACAATATACTTTATGGTGAATTTAGCCAATGTCACGTAATGCACTTATTAGAAGGGTTGTGCTAGCTTCCAATGTCTTACTGGTGTGTGTGTGTGTGTGAAGGTTTTGATATTAACTTATAAATCCGGAATGAATCGGGGATTTGAAATATTCATTTAAGAGAATGTCTTCTCCTGCTTTTACAGTATTTGGTCACCCCCACAATCATTAAAAGGAACTGCTCCGATTGTATCACTTCCTGTGAATATTCATTTGGCACCAACCAGGAAGATTTTTTTCAATTGTAATGCCATTTTCTGGAATACACAAATACCCTTCTTGCTGAAAGAAAACCTGCTCTGATCTTGTTACCGTTTAAGTGGAAGCTAAAACATTCTTATCTGCTTGGCATTTAAGAGCTTGCTGCTACCAAGCATTGGCCATGATTATGTTTTCTATTATACTTGTTGCACATTATACAATTTCATACATTTTTAAGTATTGTATTTTATTGTAATAAAATGAATGTTTAATTCTGTGCCCTGTCTAAAGGTGAATTGCATGACATATAGAACATTTTAAAACAAAGTAAATGCAAGGAGGATTAGAACAGGCTTCGTATTACTTCAACAATGGGTGGGTGTTGCTACAAAGATGTCATAAATCACCAGTGAGGAAATAGTCCATGGCTGAAGAAACAGAAACAGCATAAAACGTCTAATGATAAAAAGGTTGCAGGCTGTGGGCAGGAATTTGCCCTTTCTGTATGTATTATGGGATGAAGAATGGTAGAACTATATAGTCTCATTTACAGAATAACAATCTTATTTAAATTGAGCTCAACTTTCAGTGGCTTCGTAGATATATCCATGTTGCTTCCACGGCAATAATATGGAAGTGATTTGCCACCGCTTTTCTCTGAGATATTTTTTTTAAAAAATTCAGGCTATTTATTTATTTGTTAGATTTATATCCTACCTTTTCAATATAAGCTCAAGGTGGTATACATAGCACTCCCTCTATCAATTTTCACCCACAAAAGTAAGTTATATATCGACAGAGAGACTGAGAGACAATTGTCCCAAATCACGCAGTAAACTTACAAGGCTGATGTCAGGGTTCCAAGTAATATACCATAGCAAACAGATCTCCAAGGCAGGTTGATTCCTTAAAGAACAGTTTTATTGGATATATCATATTGGCACATACTGGTGAAAATCGACTCTAAAGGTTCCTGCAGTTTTCACCTAATTACAAGTAAAGTTTCCTCCCCTTTCCCAAACAGTCAGTCACATGGTCCAATCAAGGTGCTGTCCAGTTGCTTGGAAATTTCACTCCTCCTCTCTTCAGCCACCTGTGGAAATGTCCTTGGTTCCCAGGGGAAAGTATTTTGTTTTGGCTACAAAATCCCAACTATCTCTATTCCCCCCTCCCTATCCCTCATTGCCATTGTGGCAACACTGAAGCCTCCAAGATGGTCTCAGTCAGGCCAGCTTCAGAGTTGACAGCTGAGATTCAACCTGAACCTGAACCTGGAAGTCCAATACTCAGACATATTGTCTCCCTGCAGGTCTGGACTTTTTCTGAAAGTCTTCCATCCCAAAACAAACCAAGCTTCCTTTTTTGAGATGAAATATCTGCTGGGGCTTTTTTTAGACATATCTGATATCGTCTATGGCTTCAGTTATTTGGGACCTTCTGTTCTCTAATTTTAAAAAAATGTGTCATTATGGCTTTGTTTTAGTCATTTCTTTCCTCCCAATTAAAACTTTCCACTATAATAAATAATTACATTGATGCCACTGTGAATGTATGAAGATCTATAATCGTTAACTGCATAGCAGGAGACAAATCCAGAGTTCTGATTAGTATTATTTGTTGTAATTCTTCCATCCTGATAATAAAAAGCAAACACATATGAACACACATGGACAAGTACAGTATATACAGATATACACCTGAGATATCTAGATTAATACTAAATTACGGAGTGGGTTTATTGTTCATTACTGGTATAAAAATTATGCATATAAATGCTCTAATATAAAATTCCTAACTGAAGCATTCACAAGACTAAGGCAATATAGGAGATGGTTCTTCATGGCATCTGATGGATGTGTATTGTCATTAAGTAACCAATGTTCTCACTGTTTATTTTCTTCTTGTTTCTTTACTCTGATCACTGAGTTTGCAGTACAGGATGTCATGTTTATTCCATAGCTTGTTAAACATGATCAAACTCCTGATCTCATTCTTATAAAGTCACACAGGCTGAAATTACGTAAAGGGAAAGTGTCCTTTGAGTCAAACTTAACCCTGATAATGTCATGGAGTTTTGCACCATGGTCACAAAAACAGAAGGCTAACAAAAAAACAACAACCCAGGTACAGTCCACATTCCCTCCCCCTCCCCCCCAGGAAAAAGCCAGGTATCATTGTCATTTAAGGGAAATCAGGCATGTAGATACCAAACTGATCGATAGGTAGAAATTATGGAAATAGAAATCCAATATATTTAGGGAATTCAACAAGGTTAGTAAGGCTAAAATATACAAACAAAGGGGCTAACTTTTGTTATTGTGCAATTCATACACCATCCTGTATTAATAGGATGCATGTTTCTACTGATCTCTATTCTGGAGGCATATGTAACTCCTGCCCCTTTACTTCAAAGGCACATGTCCTTTTCTGTTCTAGTTTCCATACCACAGTTGTTAGGAATGTTTTTCCTAACAACTGTACATAGTTCCTGCTATTC
The DNA here is from genome assembly GCA_032468235.1 of Pseudoxyrhopus heterurus. Lineage (NCBI taxonomy): Eukaryota > Metazoa > Chordata > Lepidosauria > Squamata > Pseudoxyrhopus > Pseudoxyrhopus heterurus. Next base: position 139,553 of record JANHJO010001236.1, on the reverse strand, counting down.
ATGTTCTACTAAGAAGCTTACGCTAGAAGCACAAAGCCTCTCAGCATCAGTAGCAAAACAATTTGTCTTTCATTCTCTGGCACACACACAAGAAGTGACTCTCGTTTGATTGCTTTGTATAAAGGCTTTTTCCAAGTGAATTTTGATATTCAGGAAACTCCAGGTCCTGATTACCCACATACTCTTTAAGTTTAGATTACCGATTGACCTTTTAAGGCCTCTTGGCATCTCTCCCCTTCTCTGGTTGGCTTGGTGCTCCCATGTACAGAAAGTTAACTGAAGCAATCTCCCTTTCAGAATGGTACTCCTTGCACAAAATCATCTCCTTTGCAGGTGCCCAGTTTTACTGTCAGCCAGAATGACATGGCAGATTCATGGAGACAATCCTAGGAGATGGAAACCAGCAGTAAAGGTCTTGAGGGCAGACCCGAATATATCCTGCAGGCTGCACCCTTTAAACTTGCTTGTTTCTGATACATGGGGAGCTGGGGGGACATTTTTCTTTCCATCAGGCCTTGACTATACCACATGCCTTCTTTTGGAGCTTATGAAAGGATTTTCTTGTAGCTTCATTGGAGGATGACTAATTCTTTCTATAATATAGTGACTCATTATTTGTTCTGAGAAACAGCCTTTCTCAACTGCCCACTCCATTACACCACCTCCCTAATCAAATGGGCTGCTTATCAAACCCAGCAGAATGTGTTACTTCTAAACTTGTTTTGGAAAATTCTCATGTAGGAGGGTCTTCCCCTTTGATTCAGTCATAAACTCTGCTTTCTTGCTGTATGAACTTACTTAAATGTAAGTAAGGCTACTGATTTTCTGTATTTCTACAGGATAGTCTGTTTGTCTTAATACAGACTCTCCATTTGGCATATACCTGTAATAGAAATGCCAGAGTTCTAGTCCTAAAGGATTTTGAAAATGGACAGATAGTGTGTGTGGACCAACTTATGCATTATAATTTTAAATATATATAATATTAACTACTTTTTAAAATTAAAACTGGAATTTTTCAGTGTGTGCATGTTTTTGTATGCAACTTTATTTTGTTCTTGTTTAGTTTAATGAAAAGAAGGACTAGGGGTGACATGATAGCAGTGTTCCAATATCTCAGGGGTTACCACAAAGAAGAGGGAGTCAAGCTATTCTCCAAAGCACCTGAGGGCAGGACAAGAGGCAATGGGCGGAAACTAATCAAGGAGAAAAGCAACCTAGAACTTAGGAGAAATTTCCTAATAGTGAAAACAATTAATCAGTGGAATAATTTGCTTCCAGAAGCTGTGAATGCTCCAACCCTGGAGGTTTTAAAAAAAAGATTGGACAACTATCTGTCTAAAATGGTATAGGGTTTTTCCTACCAGAGCAGGGAGTTGGACTAGAAGAGGTCCCTTCCAGCTCTCTAAGATCCCTTCCAAACTCTGTTGTTCTATTATAATCTTATATACTATATACAGATAAATATATATCTTATTCATCGTTCAAAATCACCAGGTTGAACAGGACAGGTTTATACATTGTTTAAATAAAATAAATAAATAAATAAATGTCAGATTTGTGTATACCTCAGTCTTCCAGCTTACTTATTCAATGGAAGCTATTTATTCTAATGGAAGCTATTCCTCACAGCACACTATTCAACTTGAAAATAGAGCAGAACATTCACAAGCTGAGATCCTAAATCTGAGCCTAATGGGAACATTTACCACTAATTTGTTAGCTTTTTAAGTTCTCCCTCCAGAAACATATTGTTCCCAAACAGAACGCATGCCAAAATTGTTTGACTGAATAACTCACTTATTAAAATTCTAGTTTCTCCCCCCCGCCCCCCTCCTGCTGCATGTTTGAATATCTTAGGCAGGCAGAAAGTAGAAACTCTTTGATTCCAAACAGGGGAATCTGAAGTGGACAGAGCTAATTCAGCATATAAAAAACATCTGTATATAACCTCCTGAGATGAAGCTTTTGCTACATGAAGGTAATCATGTCACAAATTGGCAGGAAAAGATGAAACCGGATTGTCTTCAAACATGAAATAATTTTATTGAATAAATCAAAGCATGGGGATGCATTATGTTATCCAAACATTTTTTTTACATTTTCAAAGCAAAAAGAAGAAAAGAACAACTTCCTTCATCTAAAATGACTACACATAAAATGTTAAGGGTAACATTTTTTCTCCCTGCAGATTCACATGTGGTTATTTTGCTGCATAACATTTGATCCAAGCAGGAAAATTGTTGTATAGGAAGCAGTTCTTAGAAGTTCAGCAATAAAGCACATTTTCATTTGGTTTAGAATAAATGATGGGCACAAACTGAAGATGAAAGCTCCTTCTAGGAAATAAACATTACATATGCCTAAGAGCTAAGATAGGAAGATGGAAAATGGCATCATGGGGGTACAATTTTCTACCTTTTTCCATTTTGGGAGTCGAATGTTCTCATCTTTTTCAATGATTTTGAATTTATTCTAGTGTTCATACTGCAGTCTGGAGGCATTTCCACTAAAGCTGTACAAACCTTCAAAAATACTTTTATCAGAATATCTGTAGTAGAAATGAGAGGTTTCCAGTCATCAAGGGTTTTGAAAATAGATGGTATCTGGGTTTTATCTGTAATTTAATTTGGGCAGACTACTTATTGTTTCTTGTTATGTGATTGTAATTGTACTATGGACCTTTTATTGTTATGATTGTAACCTTCAGAGAGTCTTGATCATGATAGACAATTTTTAAAATAAATAAACAAACACAAATAATAACAATTTGCATTTATTATTAGGACTGACATGATAACAATGCTAGGGCTGACATGATAGCAGTCAACCTATTCCTCCAAAGCAGGGGTCTCCAACCTCGGCAACTTGAAAACTTGTGGACTTCAACTTCCAGCAAAGCTGGCTGAGGAATTCTAGGATTTGAAGTACACAAGTCTTCAAGTTGCCAAAGTTGGAGACCCCCTGCTCCAAAGCACCTGAAGGCAGGACAAAAAGCAATGGATGGAAACTAATCAAGGAGAGAACCAACGTAGAACTAAGCAGAAATTTCCTGACAGTGAGAATAATTAATCAGTGGAATGACTTGCCTTCAGAAGCTGGGGGTGCTCCAAACACTGGAGGATTTTAAGAAGAGATTGGACAACCATTTGTCTGAATGGTTTCCTGCTTGAGTAGGGGTTGGACTAGAAGACCTCCAAGGTCCCTTCCAATTCATTCAGTTAATAATAATGTGTTCTACAGGCTACAGTTCTGCTAACCTCCCTTTCAGCTATATATGATGGCCTATCAGAGTGGGATTCAAATCTGCCTTGAGATCAAAGAAAACAGAAGGCTTGGGCAGCCCATGATGTATGGAACCAGCCCTAATATTTGGAAGAATGATACAAGTATATTTGGTGGCAGGTGGCCAGGATTTCCAAACTTCCTCTCTCTTAGAAGACACATTGAAAAGGCCATAATTACATAAATTAGTCTGCTCTCAGAAACATTGGAGGACTTTTTCATGATCCCATTTTTGATCAATTGCCAGTCCATTCAACTTTTGTAAAACGAACCATCTTCTCTATCATCCATACAATGGCTGGTAGGCTTCATTTGCTCATCCAGTCAGAAGTTGTACAGGTTGATGCTAGGTATGGAGCATTAATAGGTTTTTACAGAAAGTGTAGTTTCACTTTCCATGTTCTCTAATTCAAGTTCTGGTATTTACTATCATTTACAATTTAGATTTCATTAATTCCTATTTTAACTAGAGTTAAATTTGTATGTTTTTACAAGGTAGGTTGTGAACAGGGGCTGGCTTGTGCCTATACAAACTATCCCTTGTATATTTATTGTCTTCATTAGAAAGTAAACTAATGTAGCATTAATGTTACATCATCACTGGCATAAGAGAATTTTGAAATATAAATAATTTTTGGGTGAGGGACAAATAGAAGGAGTTGCCAGTTCTCTGGACCAACTGCAAAATTCTGGCACCATAATTACAGTATAAAAAGTATCAAAACACCATATTAAACACATAAAATTCAGCGGAGTTTGTCATTATCCCTGAATAGGCATAGTCTGGCCTGAGATGAACTAAATAAAAACCATCGTATTTTTTTTATACATTTTTTATGATTTTTTTTTCTTTAAGTATACATCCATCTTGTGTGTGAACAGAGTTGGTCCTGGGCATTACCCATACTTATCCAATTCAT
>JANHJO010001236.1:106600-120103 GCA_032468235.1 Pseudoxyrhopus heterurus | reverse complement strand
GATCTCCTCCTGGTTTATATGGTATTCAGAATCCTGCTATAACCATTTTTTTCTTTTAAAACTGAAGGGAAAAATTATGATGCACATGATATGCATATGTTTAAAGTTAATGAAATGAATGGTAGTTTTTAGCCTGACCTCAACCATTATATTTTGGACTATAACCCCAAGCACTCCACTCAAAATGAGATGCTGTCTTGGCCTAAAAACATTCACAACATGATGCTTAGAATAGCAAAAGCAGCATTTTTACATTTAAAAATGTGAATGTAGGGAATCCAAATCAGTGGCTCTTACTTAGAATTTTTTTCTGGCCAGTGGGATATTTTGTACCTTATTTTCTCAATCTTTGAAACATCACATGGAGTTTATCTGGTGATCCAGCAAAAATTGCCAGGATGCTTTATGCATCTATTTTCTACCTATTGTGTTTGTGTGTGTGCATGCATGTGTGCCTTTAAACCAATGTTGACTCCTGGTGATCACCTGAACAAATGCCCGCAGTTTTCTTGGCAAGGTTTTTCTTGCCGTTGCCTGTTCGTAAGGCTGAGATAGAGTGATTCACTCAAGGGCACCCGTATGGCTTCTTACCTATGGCAAGACTAGAACTCACAGTCTCTGTCCAAAATTGATAGATATACAACTATAAATTACCATATACAATCTGTGAGTGCTCAGTGAAGCCAACTGTGAGACAGGTACAGATTCATGAGCAAAATTATTTTATACATCCTAGGACTTAGGAGATAACTTACGAGATAATCTTGTAGCTTGGCAAAGTGCATACTCAGCTTTAGGTTTCTGTTGTAAAGTATTAGGGAACTGCAGGGAGGCAATATGATCTCTATATCTATCTCTGTTTCTGAATAAGTTGCATTACAAATAAAAAGGTAAGCAATATTAACTAATTCATATGCTTGATAACAGAACCTAAAATCCATAAACTTGCACCAAATGTATTATTTGTCATCCCAGCTTCTGCCACAGGGGAAAACAAGAATTTCCCAAAGATAGCAGTTTTTCTTCTTTTTATGATCCTGTATGTAGTCCCTTAATTTGGAGTAGAGTTGGGACAACTGAATGGAACTGAGCATTTGCTGACCAGATTCCCTTCCTGACACCTACATGGTGTTTGCAGCAGATATTTTTTCTTTGTGCTCTAAGAAAGAAACATCTGTCACTACCTAGGATTGAACTGTCAACCTTCCAACTGGAAGGTGAGCATCTTCACCACTAAACCACCACGTCGCTGTAACTAAGATAAAACATTTTGGCCCAAGACAGATTGGGACAAAATATCACTTCTACATAAATAAATAAAGTGAGATCCCCTAATATGGAGTGTGGTGAAAGTTATGACTGAAGTTAGAAAAAACTGCTCATTATATCACAAACTGACAAAAAGAACTCGTTCATGGATTATAATACAATTTGTTTGGGTGTGACTTAAGAGGTTGCACAAATTCAGCCAGCATGGTTAATAATTAGGATTAATGGCTTAATATACTGCAAATCAAGCCAATCATGATTTATTCAATAAGCCATTATAAAGCAAACCCCATCTTAGTGCAGTATGTGAACCCAAATACAAAATAAAATGTAAAACCACCCATGTAGCTTTTACAAAAATCTCAATATCAGGCCACAGTTCCAGGGCTGGCACTGGCAGCCCTTCAGCATCAAACAGTTGATATGATGCCAACAACATCCCTGTGTCAGAAGGCAGGCATTGCATCAGTGTGTCTCCAGTGCTTTTAAAAAGAGAGGTGGTGAGAAAGAGAGAGACAGAGAGAGAAATTGGGTAAAAGCCCATGCTGGAGGAAAGCTGGGTGAATTTTAGGGAATTTCAGGTGGAATTTTGCTGCCCCAGCTCCTCTTTCACTGTTAATGCATGAAGCCTGTTGATTTTCATGTAAAATAATAGCCAGGTTTAAATTTATTTGTGTGCTAGTCTCAAGTTACATGGATGGTACATAGGCATGAATCAAGACAGGAATCTGTAATTTTGAAAATATCTAAAAGGACAATAAAACTCAAAGGGAATACATTTATTTGAACCTACCAAGGCCATTGAGAATGATAATCTGGCATGAAATTTACACCAGGACAAGTGCAATTGTATTTTGGAATATCACCGACCACCAAATGTTTCAAAGGGTCACCATAAACAACTAGGTAGTGTAAATCACATTCCAAATACTGGAAAAGTGAATGTGTGCCTATTGAAGTTCTGTCTTCAGCCTTCAGCAACTAATCTTTATAGAACTTGGGTTGAGGAACCATCCCATCTCTGAGATCTACAGTAGATTTGTGTCTTAGGGAAATACTTCATTTGTTTATTTAAAGCAAATGATCATTTCAAAAGATATGTATAATACCAATAAAGGACAAAAAGAATTATTAAAGTTATTCAATTAAAAAAGATTGAGCATGCCAGACAAAGTACATTGAATTATTTTTATGGCTACCAAGGATTACAGAGGAACAGAGACAGATGATGAACAGAACTATAACAATAAAGGAAGTTTCTAAAGTTATAAAAAAAGGATTAAATCAGGAAAGGTGCCTAGACTAGATGGATTATCAGGTTCTTATTATAATTTTTTAAAAAGAATTTTTGAACCTTATAAAACACGAGTAACTCTATCCTACAGGAGGAAAGATGCCAGAGAGCTGGAAAGAGGCCAATATAGCATTAACATCTAATGAAAGACAAGATTTTACTTTAACAAGAAGCTATAAGTCAATATTATTATTGAATAATGACTAGAAATTGTTCACAACAAGAATGACAATAATTTTGTAAGAATTTATTCATGAAGATCAATGCAGATTTTATCTAAAAGATAAAGGACAATTTTAGAAATGTGTTGGACATTTTGGAATATTTGGAGCAACATAATGAAAAACAAGCCACACTGATTTTATTAGCTGCAGAGAAGGCCTCTGACAATTTGAACTGGGCTTTCTTATGCAGTGTTTTAGAAGATGTACATTTTGAAGAGAACTTTATGAAATAGATAATATTGATTTACACTTCACAGAAAGCACAAATAAATGTTAATGGAGTTCTAACAAAACCTTGTGTTATACAAAAAGGAACAAGATCCTCTGTCCTCTATTGCTTACTTTGGCTCTTGAAATACTGAAATACTGAACAGACATATACAATATGATAAGGTGAGAGAGGATTTTGGGAGTAAAAAGTAAAATAGGAATTTATAAGTTAAAAGTTTTTGCATATGACTTGGTACAGGGTTTGGAAGATCCTTTAAAGCAGGGATCAGCACCTGTCTGCGGCCCATCAGGAACTGGGCCATGCAAGCAAGCAAGCCGTATCCACGCATGCGTGGGATCCAGGCAGCACGCAAAACCAAGCCTCCCCCAGTCTGCGGAAAAGCCCCCCATGATGGAACCAGTCCCTGGTGCCCAAAAGTTTACGTGCTGCTGCTTGAAATATTAATGGTGAAATAAAAAGAATTTGGTGCATTAGTAAGTTTCAAGATTAATAAACAAGATGAAAATGTTAACAAAAATATGAATATGGAAGATCAAACATAATTGATTAGTAAGATGGGTTTTAAGACTGAGAATATGGCAAAATATATGGATATCATTATTACAAATATGAACTTTATGTTATTTCAAAATAACTACATTAAGACATGGAATGAAATTTAAAAAGACACATTAAAATGGGAGAAACCAGAACTGTCATTGCCAGGGAAAATTTGTGTGATAAAAATGAATGGCTTGCCTAGAATGATGTTTCTATTTCAGACAATACCTGCTTTAAGAATTGATGTACTATTTAAGCAGTGGCAGAAGAATATGTCTGAACATGTGTGGCATGGGAAAAACCTTGAATTAAATACAGTATAAGGGATTACAAGATGCAAAAGAAAGAGGATTGGGTTTGCCTGATTTAAAATTGTATTTTGCAGTTTGCTGCTTAGTTTGCATGAAAGAGTGGGTGCTATGAGAAAGAGAAAGTTTTTGAAGTTAGAAGGACACAATCTGAGACTTGGGTGGCATGGATATCTGTACTATGACAAAGCCAAGCTTTATGCATGGGCCCACAAAACCAGAGCCACTCAGTCTTGCCAGGGTTCAGCTGAAGGCTGTTGTTCCCCATCTAGACCCTCACAGCCTCCAGACACTAGATTTGATGAATAAACAAAATAGATTATAGAAAGAAGAAAGTCATCTTGTAACCAGATAATAAGAAATATATTTATAATTATAACTTACAACTACAGTAAATAACATTGGAAGCTAGAACTGTGTATATTTTTTCTTTTCTATTTTTTTTTTACTTTTTAAACTTTTTTGCACTTTTACCTTCTCTTTGTTTGCTTTCTTTCTCTTATTTTATATTAATTTGTATTAGTTTTTATCTTCCATTTAAAAATCTTTAATAAAAATTATATATTAAAAAAGAATTATTTTTATGATATGAACAAGAATACAAATTTTCAAGCTTAGTGCCAAACCTCTGTTGGATTGTTATTTGTAAATACTAAAAAAGAAGAAAAATGAGAAAAAATTGAGTAGGGCAGAAGGAAAAAAACAACTAAAAATAATATAGATAAATATTTGGTTTCTGACCTCTCTTCTTTGAACTTCAATTGGTTTACAGTGTTTATAAACATAAACTTTAGAAAACGTACTCTAAATATTTGTATTTGCCTTGCTTCATGAATCCAAAAGCCATTCTAATGTCAATTTAGTTAAACTTTAATTTGTATATATACTGTTAGTTTTGCCATTGCTGCATATTCTCTAAGTTTCCCGATCACATATCATTGATACTGTATCTTTTTTCCAATATTGTGCAAAGTTTGACCTTGTAGCTGTGAGTATGTATCTGAGTAAGTTGTGGTGCTTTTTATTGATAGGTTCTGGACTTATACCTAGTAAAATAATTGTGGTTTCATTTCAAATTTGATTTCTAAGATTCTCTGAATGGTGTTGTGCACGTCTTTCCAACACTTCAGTCAGCAACTCTGGAAATTGTAGTCACAGGAAATATTGCTTGTTGGCAATGTTCTAATCCTTTCCCTTCAGTCTGTTGTTGCATGGAAGCAAAACAGCTACTGCACTCGCCACTCATTTTGTTCCAAACTATTTTCAAGTCTTTCCTTCAAACCATAAAATGTAGAAACTTTGCACTGAGCATTCCTGTATAAAACCAAAAATTAAAAGGAATTGTGAGCATAAAGCACTTAATCTGGGACAGCAAAAGAGTAGGACAAGACGTATATTTCCCCAAATATATAAATGCATGTTTGATTATTTCAGGGAACAGTGACCAGCATTGTCCCTCCAAATTGTTCTGAATTATAATTTGCAACATCTTTAATCCTTGGGTGCATAGTATGTTGCTGTTAGGAGTTATATAGTAATAGTAGTAGCTGGTAGAAGTTATTCTTACTGCAGCATTCAGGGCAGGTTATCTCTTCCTAATTTATATGAGTGTTTTAATGTTGTTCTTCATCTGAAAATGCTGCTAAAGTAGACTTTCTACTGCTAATGAAAATCGGATATTCTGAGCCATGTTTCCTACTTCTTGGTCTGGTGCAGTCTCTACAAGTAATACCTACTAGGCAGGCATGGAGGAGGGGAGGAGCCCAATGGACCAATTACAACACATCCATTGGCTGCTGGTAAAGTATTTAGCACTCTATAGGTAACCACGTACCATGCTTAATACTTTGGGGGGGCGCGTCACGAACTATAGAACATGGAGTGATGAAAAGTGGGCAAGATTGCATCTAATTCACAGGCAGGGTTAGGAGTTTTTATATTTTAATTCAATTTGGCAGATCTTTCTAAAACTATGTTAAGCCTATTTAAGGTACACTCTGCAATGTTTATGTGCTTTCTGTTTCCAACTGGCAAATTGAATTTTTGATGTTTTGGACTCTCCCTGATGAAATCTGGAGTATAGTTGAATAAGATTGTGGGTGGGGCTGAAAAAGAAGATTCGGGGGCTGCATATGGCTGAGTCACCGTAGGTTTCCCACCCCTTAAGAATTTTAACTCTGTATGGTTCTAGCGTGGTGGATGAATCAGTGACAGGGGTACCAAGAAACCCCTGGCTGTTTTCTAAATAAGACAAATGGTTAGATTATGGGAATACGAAAGACCTGTTATTTGAATGTTATACACAGACCTTTTAGAATTAGTACTTTCTTGATTTCAATTTTTCCTTCTAAGAACAATAACATATGAAGAGTGAAAAAGAATGTGGTAAACCACATGAGTTAAAAAGAAGTTTCAAAAACCTAAATGATAGCTTCATCACAATGAGTCATGTGCACTGCTATTGCAAGTGAGGCACATGATTAAGTTCTTCAGTTAATGCATTCATAACTGTTTTACAAGGTAGTTCACTGGAAATTTTTTATGATGTTATTAACTAAGGAAACTGAGAGCTACCATAGAGGCAGAGAGGTGACTCTAGAACAGTAAGAATTGAAAGCAAAGAATATTTGCTGTGCATTACATATTTACACAGACAATATTGTTTAGTTTGCTAATGTAGGCCTTGGTATGACATAAAGCAAATTGTCAACAACTTTCTTCAGATCAAGAGACTTTGGAGGATTCCTCTTCAGAAAAATGTTTTTCACTCTCAGTCTAGCATAGATCAGCTTGAGTATATTTTCAAAATGGGTACACAAACAGGTAATGGAAAGTATTTATAACCTCTCATTTGTGATGCAAATTCTTATCATGCAGACCTTCTATTGATTTATCAGACATGTGATATGTTCTGGAAGAGAGTTTGCTGAGTGTTGGGATAGTTGTTTTTCTTTGAGAAGTAGATACTGGTAGTTGTTTCATGAAAAGCATGTGGTTGAGGAGGGGGGGTAAAAAAACTAAGGATGGGGAAAGAGAACAGTGGCAGGTAAAATCTTGAAGGGAAAATAATCATGCACCTTCTCTTGATATGGCTTTACTGAACCAATAAATACTTAGTTATGAATGAAGATACAGTATTGGCCTTGATTCTCAGACTCTCCGTCTAGTTTTTTTTAAATAAAGGAATGAATGATTGTAAATAATAACATTCAGCTCTAGGCTGATCAAACCTGCATTGTCTTGCTTTTTTCTGTAAAGTTCCAGCCTTAGGGATGGAGGAACAAAAAAGCACTTGAAAATATGTTGAAAATTATGGAGGGTTAGGGAAACCTCTTTCTTGGACTGACCTTGTTTAAATGACATACTCTTAATTATTAGCTAACAAATATCATTGGAAAAATAAGGAATTGCTTATATTTAAAAGTTTGGGGAGTTGGGAATTCCAGACTATTTTAAGCCTGATAGCAGATTGAAAAGGCAACTCTTGAATCACTTACGTCTGAGTGTACAACTTCAGGTTTAAAATGAAAATCAACTTGCTTCAAAATCCTCCTACATAAATATTGTACTCAATGTCCAAACTTACCACCACATAGCAAAAACTAACTCAAGTTTTTTTTAAAAAAAATTGGTGATAAAAGCAGTAAACATGCACTATATTAATATCTATATTTGTTCTTTAATTCTACATATATTAGTTATTGTGAGAGGACCGTACCTCTTCAGCTTGTCGGTGTTGAATTAGCTTGGTTGTGATTCTGTGACTCTGGTTTCCTTCCATCATCACATACCAAAATAATGAACTTAGAGACTCCTGGGCAGATGAGGGTTCATAAGTTATTTCATGAGTTGTCAGGCAATCTATTCAGAACTTGGCGCAAACTTCAGTGCTGCCATTGAACATCTCTGGGAAATATTTCATCCACTCTCAAATAATCCAAAACTGTAATTTTGCCAGCCTGTTATAAATAAAAGGTCCCAACTGTACAGGGCATCAAAAGTAAAAGCATCTCTTTGGTCTGTTCTCCATGGAGGAAGAAAAAAAACGGTTCTGTGAGTGCTCCTTTTTCTGCTACTCCTTGGAAACAGTTATTAATAATGTTACAAAGATTGGAATTTGTGGTTATGTTTCTGGAGAAAAAGGAATGGATAACACTAATAATATCGCAGCTGGGAAAAAAGGCAGGATAGATAAATAGAAGAGTGGTTGATGATTATGTGGTATAGAAACAAAGCCAAACTTGTGGTAGTGTAAATAATGCTGCTGCAGCACTGCAACAGTTTGAAAGGGCCTCTCCTGATTGTTGAGTTAAAATAGCATCCACCCATCCTTAAGTGAGCACAAAACAGTGCCAGCGTTTTTTGTTCCCATTGCCAATACCTACCATATTCCAATTCATAATGTGTTTCTTGATTTGTTATGGGGGAACAATGGAAAAATCAAACTGGGAGGGATGCCTATGGTAGAGATTGACCAATGACAAAGCTTTATAGATTTTGCATGCTTAAAGCTACAATGTGAATGTTGGCTTAAGGAGAGAAATACCACTTTAAAACTGCTACACTTTAGTGATAACTAAAGGTTATTTTACTCATGGGCTGTTGATGACATGAGGGCAATATTAGGGAGTCAAGTGCAGATGGAAACAGGGTCTCAGGGCAGGTGTCAAAGAGAGGAAGTGTATAAATAGAAACATAGGATTCCCTACAACACTTTGCTGACTTCTATGAAAAAGGATATTATCTAGTTATTTATTTGTCAGGCTTTATCCAAAGCAATACCCAAACCTGAAACCTAGCAGACATTCATGGACATAGTTCTTGATACATCAGTTTTACTAATGGCATTAAATAAATTACAATCAGAACAGAATCAGCTACTGCAAAGGATAAATTGATATATGCTGTACTTCAGTTTTCAAATCTCATGTCATGACTCTTCCTTCTAATCTTCCCTACAGACTGAGGGCTAGCAGTAGGAAAAGCAGTTTGACATTTGCATTATTAAAAATATGGTAGAAAATGGAAAGCTTGTAAGTGCTATACAAAGTGCTCCAGAAATGCATGTTTGTAATGTTGCAGACAGAGCCAGAGGATAAATATTGTTATCAGTTCTAAGATAAATATTGTTATCAGTTCTAATACAGACAGTGATTATTTGAATTTGTTTGTCATCTTTTGATTGGATTCTTAACTTTCTGGATATATGTAATTTAGTAGTGAAAATTGAAAATTTCTAATATCCCAAACATATGAGGAGATTTTTAAAAGAAAAATATTATAGGAGTCGAAGAAACTGCAAATTGGGCCCAGGATTCTGTATCTATTTGTTTTGTTTTACTTTCATTTCTTAAATTTGGACAGTATGGCTTTTCATTGCAAAACATCACTCCTTGACCCTTAGTTTTTCTATGAATGTGTTAAAAATTCAGAGGAACTTCTGAATGGCCCAGTATAGGAATGTGTTGAAAACATGCCAAGTGAAGTATGGTTAAATCATTGAATGCAACCAATGCTGGAAGGGCATTATACTGTGTCAAAGCATGCTACTTTTTTTTTTCTCACACAAGTAGCAGAACTCAACAAAATAAACACATATAAACACCTTTAAGTGGGGTATTCCTTTTGTAAAATTCTTTTTTCTTGTGGCAAAGGGTAATCCTGGCTAAAGATTTCACTTTTCTTCTTATTACAGAGCTTGAACAGTCTTTGGTTATTGGGCTTTTTTTCTCATAAAAGAAGTGCCCTAAATTTAAATCTCTTTATGTGTATGTATTTTAAATAGCGATGATCTTGCTGGTTTTTCAATCAAGCTTCCTAAATCAGCTTTACCAAGATACTTATTCCTATGATTGAGAACTGACAATATGCCAGCATGCAGCTTTCTTGATAAGAAGAGAAATACAATAAATAAGAGGATTTGATTGCTCTCCCTGCCTCTTCTTCCCTGCCTCATCATTCTGGTATGAATCATTTTGATTTGGCAGCATGTCTGAGACCAAGATCCTGCTAAAATTATATTAGTTGCTTTGCTTGCCCACAAGCATGATTAAATGCTATAATATTAGATACATATTTGGAGCAGTCATTCTTCCCCTGCTACCACTCAAAGGAGAAAGAAAAGGGAAGGAAAAGGATGCTGTGACATCTTGGAACTAATCCTGGTCTAGGCAGCAGATGCTCAACCACTCACAGAGTGTAGATGATTTCAGATATGAGGTGAGTTTATTCCCCAAGCACGCTGCTTCCTCCCCAGCACCAGCACTGACTCATCACTCCTTGACTCTGTTCTCGCCCCAAAAGTAGAATATTACAGATGTGACCTTTTCTGTCTTTAGCAAAATGATTGTTCTGTGCATCCGTTCCAAAGCTAAACCTCATGAACTTTTTCAAAGCCAGGTTTACCTAGAATGTTTTGCTACCATTAAAAGAGACTTTACAGACTTTTAGCATTAATGTGGTTCATTTTAAATGTAAAAATTCCCCTCCCAGTGGGATCTTACTGTTTGAGCCAAAAATTATAAAGATGGTAAAAACAAATAAACATGGGGGGGAAAGGACATTCTTTTGCTGTTGCAAGACGGGAGAAATTATTTTAAGTACACTGTAAGATTGGCAGGCTAAGGTTTGGCAGGCTAGAGGATTTATCAATCCAGGATTACTTTGTTTATACCCAGTTACTATAAGTGAATACAGAACTTCAGCCTTAAATACGTTTTTTTAAATCTAAATGAAGCAGTGGGATCTACTTTTACTAAGCCTAGAAATAGCTATTAATACATAATAACTACCCATTTGATATTATAAAGTCAGTGAAGAGGAATTGGTTAATTTATTTATACATTATTTATATGGCTGCTATCTCTGAGTAGCTGACAACAATACAATTTAAAAATACAAGTAAAAACCTGCCTCCCAAAAGCATATAAGACAAACATTTTCTAAATTATGCAGAACATTTGTTTTGCTTTCTTGTATCTTAGATTTAAATGTTGATTTAAGATTTAAATGTTGATAACATAAGAGTAGGATATCCTGGTTCTTCATGCCCTGAAAGGGAAACAAAACATCAGAAATTATAAGACAATTCAGATTCTTTCTTTAGCTGAAATGGGACAATGGGAATAGAACAATATGACACATAGATACGAATCACAATTCACAATTGCCGTGAATGCTGTGTATTGTTTTGCTTCTGTTCTTGCTGTGGGTATCCTATGATCTGGATCAAGGGATTTAATCAAACTTGATTGACATGTGAGAGACACTACTTTGGGCCTTGGTGACCTATAACTTTTAACCTTATGAGTTTAATTTTTTTGTACAGATAATTCTTGACTTACAACTACAATTGAATCTGGAATTTTGGCTGTAAATTATTGCATTTGTTAAGCTGGTCACCCTGTGACTTGACTTGATTTTATGACCATTTTTACAAAGCAAGTCACCTTGGTAGTTAAATGAATCACATTCTTCCAAATGAATGTTTTTTTTGTCAGAAATAAGCAAAAAAAAAAGGGAAATAGCAAAAAAAAAAACCATTGCAAATCGCAGTCACATGATCGCAGGAGACCAGGACAGTACAATCAGTTGTAAGCACCGAAAATGTGATAATGTGATCCCATGTGTATGCGGTAGTCATAACTTCGATGACAGGTCATAAGTAGCTTTTTAAAGTCCTTTGTACTATAACTTCAAACATTCAGGAAGCACCTGGTCATTAAGCGAGGACTTCCTGTAAGGGAAAAGTTGAAGCTTAGGGCTAAAATATGAAGCTTGTATTTGAATATATTTTGTATTTTAATAATGCCAAGAAGACAAGTCAAAGTCAAAAAAGATAAGAATCTCAGGAAGGAACTCAACAAAGAACTTCAGAGAGCTGTTGGAAGGATTATTACAACATATGTAAAACAAGCGAAGATAGAAACAGCCATGAAAAAAAAAATCTCCACAGACAAGGAATTGGTATGGAAGCCAACGGACAGATAATAATTGATACAAACAGGGAAAGAATATACTGAAATTTTATACAGTAGGGATTCAACGTCCAAGATATTTTAGAAAATGTTCTCTATTTTTAAAAAAACCCTCTAGTACTAGAAGATGCAGGTAGATTAGCACTCTGGATCATTACCAAGTCAAAAGGCTACAAGATTTTATGGAATAACTCCAGATATATGGCAAGCAACAGAAAACGAACAAGTAAAGGTTTTAACCAATCTATTCCAGAAAATCTGTAGAATGGCACAGTGACCAACAAATTGACAGAGCTCAGTCTACATGCCAAGACCAAAGAAAGGAGACTTAACAGAGTGTACAAAGAGTCACACAATATCCTTAAACCTACATGCTAGTACAATAATGTTCAAGATCATCCAGTGCAGATTAGAACTCTCTGTGAAACTGGTTCAAGCTGGTTTTAGAAAAGAGCAAAGAGCATTTGTGTGAATACAATAAAACCAACAATTAAAACATATTGTAAAACCACTTAAACCACTTAAATAATTAAACAAGAGTGCAAGAAAGTTAAAATCAGAATATTATACATTGTATAACCCACACAAGGGCTCCCTCTGTCTGGGGATCCCCAGACCTGATTTTAAAAACATGCTTTGAGGCCTTTTCCGAAAGCCAGAAAAGTTGGGGGATTCCTTCTCTTGTTAGTAGGAATGATGTTCCAAAAGGTAGGTGCCATAGAAGAAAAGTCTCAACTCCTAGGCCACATTACATTAGCATATGACACTTTCCTGCTGGATCTGATGGAAAGGTAGATGTAATCAGGAAGAGGCAGTCTTTCAAATAATCTGGGCCCATGTTAACTAGCTTTTTAAAAGTCAAAACCAGAAGCTTGAATTGAAAATTAATAATCTAATGCACCTCACAGAGCAGAAGTATGATGTCTGTCCTCGTAGGGGTACACATAACTGTATGTGGAACCGCATTTTGCATTAGTTGAAGCTTTTAGAGATACTTCAAGGGCGGTCCCAGTGTTACTGTAGTCAGTAATCCAGAGTGTAAATAACTGTGAACAGATTCTCATACTTGTAGACACAACTGCTACCTGCTCCTTGACCAGACGTCATGAGTCCAGAAGGACACCACAATTGCACACTAGGTTTGTTTTGGGCAGTGCCAACCCATCCAGCATCAAAAATAGTGAAGTCTCATACCCTAAAACCCAAAGTCACTCAATCTTACCAGGGTTCAGCTGAATTCTGTTATTCTCCATCTAGACCCCCACAACTTCCAGGTGCTGGGACAAGACATCAACTACATTGCTTAATTCACCAGAGGTAGAGATGTATAGTTGGATATTATCAGTAGATACCTCGCCTCAAGGTAATGAATGTTCACATCCAGCAGTTTCACATACATATTAAATAGGAGTGAGTACTGAGCCTTGCAGAACGCACATAATTGAGGTTGCAGGTGGTAGGAAGGAAGAGAACCAGCTGACCACTCCCAGCCCATGGAGGCAATCCAGAAAGATACCATGGATCACAGTATTGAAATCTACTGAGAGATCAAGAAGAGCCAGGAACTCCTGCCAGATATCATCTGTTATGTATTGTATATAGTTCAGTTGCAGCTTCAGTCTGGTCCTCTGTTGGAGTGGGAGGATACTTTCTTCTGATT
>JANHJO010001236.1:38072-49175 GCA_032468235.1 Pseudoxyrhopus heterurus | reverse complement strand
GCGCAGAATTGCACTTTTCTATAGAGCACAAACAAACAAACTATTTTTCGGACCTCTCTTTTATATATATAGATTAAGGCAATAGTTTTATTGGCAAACATATACAGTATATTTTTGTTGTATTAATTGTTTTATATTTTTATGATTTAAACTTCCCAGAGTCACTTGTTGAAATGGACAGCTATAGAAATCAAATCAAATAATTAATGTGTTTTTTATACCACTTCAATTTAACAACAAAGCCAGGCCAACTTGGCTATCCTTTATATTGGGAAGGCGTTGCAGAAAAGAATGCTGAAGGAAAGAAAGGAGGAAAAAGAAAGGAAAAAGGGAGTGATTTACAGTAAAGAGACATCAGCAACAAGGAGAGACAGGTATGCTTACTATATGAGGGTCCAGGGCATTGGCATCTTCAGGAAGTGGGCCAAGTTCTGAACAGCTTCAGAATGAAGTACCAATACCTCAACAATTCTTCTAGAAGCCAGTCAACTATAGTAAGTTATGCAAGTGATAATGGGACAGAACGGGTTCAGGGGTCTAGGGCCACGGTAAAGTTTGGTGTAGTGGTTAAGATGCTGGCCTAGAAATCAGGAGACTGTGAGTTCTAGTCCTGTTGTAGGCATGAAATTGGCTTAGTGACCTTGGCCAATCATTCTCTCTCAGCTCAGCCCAACTCACAGGGTTGCTGTTATGGAGAAAATAGGAGCAGGGAGTATTGTGTGTGTTTGTCATCTTATGTATAAAATAATACAAGGCAGAATAAAAATCTAATAAATAAATAAAGCCTGTCAGATCTTGAGATAAAAATGAACACAGAAAGACACAATACAGAAATCTAATATGTGAATAGGGGAACTATTCTTCTACCTATCTCTGGGTGCCTCTTTTTTCCATTTAGTAGTACTTCTTATTTCCCATATTTTCTTTGTATTTTTCCTTACTTCTTCTATCTTGGCTTCAGTCCTGCAACTTTCCTCATTTACTAAGTTTCAAAATATCTTTTATTTAAGTTGTCATCCTCTCCTTCTTTTTCAAAAGGCTTTTTGGAGATATGGCTTATTTCCCCATTCATAGAATATATCAGTACAAATCTGCTATAATTTAAAGTAAGATTTTTTGGCTGGTTGATGATCTTAAGTATAATTTTGCACTGTAAGAATCAAGCAGTACAGCTACATGATGGTGTGTGGTCTTTGGTTTGAGGGGTGTGTTCAAACTCTTGAATTCTGGAAAACAGCTGTACAAGTATGTTTTGGAACAGACAAGATCTTCTGTGCTTAATGTGGAAAAGGGAAAAATCATAATATAAACTTGAGCTTTACACTTTCAACTTTCCAGCTCATCCTTTTTCAGCTGTACACATACAAGCATTACACACAAATGCAGAAGTATTGACCACTGGCTTACATAAATCTTCTAAGACAAAATTTACCTCTTCTGTTATGGAGTACCAATTTTTATTCCATATTTGTTTAACAGCCAGACTGAAGAGTAGTTTTGGAAACCCACATTTGGCTAACATGTTTTTTAGAAAGTTCCAAAGATATCAGGTTTATTAACATTAAATGAATAGTAGACAGAAATCTTTCATCAATAGACTTCCAGCCTATATTTAGGCATTCAATGTATCCATGTATTCTTAGAATATAATCTTTAATATAATCAGTCCTTCTTACAAAAATGTTAACAATTTTTGTCATCTAATATTGATTAATGAATATTAACAACCTAATTAATGAAAGAGAGCCATTTGGTATCATGGTTATGGCATTGAGCTAAAAACCTTAGGCACAAAGCCAGATGGGTAACCTGGGGCCAGTTTCTTTTTCTCAGCCTTAGGAAAGAGGCAATGGCAAACCACTTCTGAAAAACCTTGTCAAGAAAACTGCAGGGATTTGTCCAGGCAGTCTCCTAAAATTGGACAAGATTGAACAGAAGAACAGAAGAAAAAAAATTACAAGAACCATTGATCAATAATACCTCAACCTGGTTGCTGCCTAGAACAGAGCGGCAACCGGGGCATTGGACTGGGTTGCGCCTTTGCAACCTCTCTCGGGATATGGATCCCGGAAGGCTCCCTGGTTTACCGAGGAGCTCTGGGAGATGAAGCACCAGAAGAGACGTCTAGAGCGATACTGTAGGGCCAGTAAATCTGAATCTGACTGAGCACTTCTAAGAGCCTTTATTGGGACTTATTTAGTGGCAATAAGGGCGGCAAAGTGTCTTCACTTTTTCGCACTTATTGCATCTGCAGACTCTCACCCAGCCGCCTTGTTTAGGGTGGCTTGCTCTCTTCTGAATCCAGAGGGAGTGGAGGAGCCATTGCAACGTAGGACTGAGGAATTTGTACAGTTTCTGGCAGATAAAGTCGCTCAGATTTGAATGGACCTGGACTCTGATTGGGCAAGGCCTACCAAGACGACTGGGGCAGGTCTTAATCCCATTGTATGGGAGGAGTTTGAGCCTGTGAACCCCAAGGAAGTGGACAGGGCCATAGGTGCAATGAGTTTCTCCACTTGTTTGTTGGACCCATGCCCCTCCTGGCTGCTTTTGGCCAGCAGGGAGGTGACACGAGACTGGCTCCAGGTGTTGATCAACGCTTCCTTGAGTGAGGGGTCCTTCCTGCGACCATGAAAGGAAGCAGTCGTAAGGCCTCTCCTCAAGAAGCCTTCCCTGGACCCAGCTGAGTTAAAGAACTTCCGTCCAGTCTCCAACCTTCCCTTTGTGGGAAAGGTTGTAGAGAAAGTGGTGGCACTCCAACTACTGCAGTCCCTGGATGAAGCGGATTATCTAGATCCCTCTCAGTCTGGTTTCAGGCCCGGGTACAGCACAGAGACTGCATTGGTCTAGAGAGGGTTGCAAGCCCTGATAGGTGGTATTTAAATACAATGCTATTGCTATTGCTATTAGTGTTAGAATGTATCTTTTAATTTTTGGATCCAGGGTAAATATATTTAATCTAATATAAAAATTTTGTGTCATGAAAGGGTTGTTGCTAATAAGTACAAAAGAGGATAAAGAAAAAGGAACAAGCTAATGAAGTGTTCATATTAAGACAATTTTTTCCACTTTACAAGAGTAGGTGAAGGGTTTTTAGCATGTCACCTGTCCTGGAAACATCCTCTAGCTTAGACTGTTGGATGGAGGTGATTGCCGAAAACTGGAATGGATCCCTCACCTCTTACTTGTCTCATTCAGATACAGAAAATTACAACATTAATAAAACCAATCATGGAAAAAGAGAATTAACCTTTGTCTATTCATAGCTTTTAGTCATACAACCAAACACTAAATCTAGGCAAGATAATTGCATGATTGTTCTGTAGCCTTGTTCTAAATGAGGAAGTTCACAGGAAGGGAGAATGAATTAAAACTTCCTATATCTGAATTGCTCCCTTTAAAAGCAGTGTTTTTAATATATTAATAAATTTATACCTTTTTCCTTGTGTAAGCAGCTCAGGTGGTTTACAGCACTTAAAAAATAAAAATGCAATAAGTTTAAAAACAACAGCAATATATCCCAATTAAAATATTTAATCATTGGACTGTCCAGTTTACTACAATTTGCCTAGTTCAGCTGGAGATCAGTGTATTAAAAGATACATAGCCATTGGCATTCTGCCCTTTTCAGTGTTTTCACTTTTATCTGAAACTGTTACAGTGAAGCTATAGTATATTTTACTAAGTTCCTGTTATTTTATTAAAGCAATTTGTAGGTTTTTCAAAAACCAACTTTTTTTTTTTAGCTTCTTCTGCAAAAATGGGTCTAGTTGAAACAAAATTAGCGATCATTCCTGGTGCAGGTATGGATTTTTTTCATAATTATGTAACAGTTCTTTATGAATGTTATTGTTACGTTACATCTCTTGTATGTTGTCCAGATGCTGGCCAGTTTTGAATAACATTTTCATTCTGAATTTTTTGTATATAACTCTAGGTGGTAAATGTACTTAATATGCCTCCTCTTTTCACCACAGCAGCAACCCTGTGAGATTGGTTGGGCTGAACCAGAGTGCCTGGCCCAAAGTCACCCAATTGGTTTTTATTCTTAAGGGAGGTCTAGAACTCACAGTCTCTTGGTTTCTAGGCCAGTATATTAATCACTTCACCAAATTGACTTTCAATACAGTTTTCCATCTCTATTATTTGATAACTGTCATAATGTTGTGACTGTCTTACCAATTTATGATATCTAAAATGAGTAGTCATGGTGAATGGAAATGAAGCCAGGTTGGGCTGGTGAGGATATCTATCTACTCAGACTGTAAGGCATTTTGCCTTCTAATACGATTGTACAAGCAAAGAGCATGGATATGCATGTTGCCTATTTTTACTTGTGAAGATTTTTAGCATCAGGGAACAACATAGAAATGTACTCCTTGGTGTACTTGGTCTGCTGCTTAGTTTTCTTCTGTGCAGCAAAAGTCCCCAATCTACCCAAAGGCAAAAGAGAAGTTGCACTTCTTTAATTTTCTTCCTTTCAATGTACAGGTAGTCCTTAATTAAAAACCACAGTCGGGACCAGAATTTTCATTGCTAAGTAAAGCAGTTGCTAAGTGAGACTTGCCCGATTCTGTGAGCTTTTTCATCACAGTTGCTAATTGAATCATTGCAATTAAATGAATCACACAATCCTTAAGCAAATCCAACTTCCCTCAATTTATGGCTGAGTGAAATATTTGTTAAGTGAGTTTTGCCCCATTTTACGATCTTTCTTGCTACACAGTTGTTAAGTGAATCACTGAAGTTGTTAATTTAGTAACCTGGTTGTTAAGTGAATCTGGTTTCCCATTGACCTTGCTTGTCAGAAGGTCCCAAAAGGGGATCACATGACCCTTGGACACTGCAACGGTCATAAATATGAACCAGTTGGCAAGAGTCTGAATTTTGATCATGTGACTACAGAGATGCTGCACTATTGTAAGTGTGAAAAAAGATCATAAGTCCCTTTTTTCAGCACCACTGTAACTTCTAACAGTCACTAAATGAACTGTTGTAAGTTGAGGACTACCTGTAATGCTAATCTGTACCTAAAGCTAACTAAAGGAGGAGAGTTTGTACAAGAAACAAAAAGAAAAGACTGTTTTCACCAGAAGGTCTATCAGTAACTTTTTGACAAAATGTTGGAGAAAGGTTGCCATTTTATTTTCTAGTTGATACTTTGTTTATGACATGTCCCTCAAGGGTGAACTGTGCAGGAATTATACATCCCCAACGATAATAGCGAGTTGCACAAGCTCCTTTATTACTACATGGTAACAATTCATGAAGGTGCAGGCTGGCCATTGAATTGCAAAACATAGCATGTGTTGATATAGCACTGTATCTTTTTTGGACCTGTGAATTTAAGAGGATTGACATGTTTCTTGAAAGATACAAAGAGGCACTTAGAAAATCAAAGCATTTTTATATGCAAACTCTGAGTAATTATCGTAAATCTGGTTCTGACTATTTGAGCTCATGATTAATCTGAAGTCTTGATGTTGTAATCAAAATTATTTCTCATCGTTACTAATTTGTATGAAAACTTAACTTTATTTGCTTTTTATATTATTTGAAAATGTTTGTTTTATGCTTACAAAAATAAATACTCTCAAGAGAAATGGTATAATATATTATAGCACAGAAAGCAGATGTTTGAACAGCCAATCTTATTTCTGAATAATTAAGCAATGTATCTCAAGTGCTAATAGAAAGAGGTGAATTAGTTCTGTGTCTATAAATTAAGAAGAATAGTGTGGCTTGTATGTGTTTCCTGCTTGCTATCCCCAAAATAGAATTTGATTCAGATGAATTTCATTGTAACTGATTTAATAAATCTAGCAGTAGTTCCTCAAATGATTTAGACTTAGATTTAGAATAACTTTATTGTCACTTTGAATGTACATTAATCAGCTTACATTAAAATGAAATTTTGTTGCCTACAAAAAAACAGATAATGTTCCATTATCCTTTTTTAAAAAGCTTATTTGCATTATACAGCATGTTAAATATTTTTAGGTATTCTTCAGTTGTATTTGGAATAGGTAATACAGTATAATATCAGGTGACTTTATTTACCAGTCTTGCTCCTTAATCATCATTCAGGGTTCATATATTATCCTTTCTATACCCTGGCAAAACTGACAGAAACCCTTCCCCAGGCTTCAGTGCAGATCAGTAGATTTAGAGAAGGGGAGGAAGTGGGTGGTAAATGCCAATAGATGATGTTTAGTAAACCTAAGCAATATTTGTGGATTCTTGATTTAGAAGCTTTTAATACATGTATTGCTACAACTGAAAAATGCAGTTATTGAATGAAAGTCTTAAAAGTACAACATAAATCAACATCCAACATGCTTTTAGTCACAGCTGAGTTAGCATAATCATGCATTTAAAACATAGATTTTCTTTAGTCATTATAGAACATGAAGCATGTATTCGGAAGAACAGAACAGATTTTTTAGAGGTGATGATTATCCATTTTGCAGGTCAATTCCTGACAGCTCATATAACAGGAAAAATTATCTACTTTTCTTTGCTGTTTTTTCTGCAGGCCACAGTGCATCACACTTTATGTTTTGTATTGTGGTATATTTTAATTTAAATATGAGGTTTTGTTGTTGCTACTGTTACTTTAGTTTATACTTAAGACACAAAATATAGTATTGTGGACTCCAGTAATCTTTAACTTACAACCATAGTGGAACCCGGAAATTTGATCATAGGTTGTTGCAATCATAAATTGAGGTTATAATCTTCCTTAACTTTTTATTCTGAACGAGTACATAGTACTCCAAAATAGGAGTGTTCTCAACAAATCACTATGATACGGGTATCAAACTTGGTGTGTCACATTGCCATGGGTTGGATGTGTGCATGACGCATCTGACCTGCGGGCCGCCAGTTTGACACCCCTACACTATGACAACACATGCATAATGATGTCATTGCATAAATGCTGCTCACCTGCTTTGGAGAGAGAGTATGGAGGATTGTTCTGAATTACAGAAAATCAATGTAAACACTTTACATTTGGTTTGAATGATGCAATCTTAGTTTTTAGCAAGAAAGCTTTCACAGAATATTCTGATTCTGAAATTGGTCACTTTAACAATTCTATATAGTCTGGAAGTGATCTAAATTTGAAATAGGCTGTTCTGGCATCAGGATTGTCCATTGTGTTGTTGGAATGGTGGCTTCCAGAGCACTTGTTAGTTCCAGAATTAGAATATTAAACCACAAAATGTTTGGCACGTGCCTGATTTCTTGTATAATAAATTGGATGATGACTGTTGAGGGTTTTAATGTCTTACAATATTATGTCCTAAATATGTCCTAAAAATAGAAAAATAGAAAATTCTACAAGGGAAATGGTATGACTTTGATTTTGAAGCCTAAACAGTTGCCTCTTTTTACTTCCCTCCAATATGAGCCGCCCGGAGTCCTCTGGGAGTGGGGCGGCATAGAAGTTCCAACAAACAAACAAACAAATAAATAAATGTGGACAAAATTGCTGCTATAAATAACAAGTGATGCATACACAAACTTTCACAGTTTGCTTTAACAACTGGGACATTATATTTAACAATATGCCTTATAAAATGAAGAAGTCACTCTCCCCCCACCCCTCATTTCAGATAATAGGGAGAAAACTTGGACAAGCATATAAACTCACTTGAAATCCCTGAGAGCCATCTCAAATTTTGTTGGGCTAGAAAACATGAATGTGAGATGTATTTCTATTTCTATTTCTATTTTTATAATTGTTTTATTTTGATTGTTTATTGAGAGCCCCCCGGAGTCCTCTGGGAATGGGGCAGCATAGAAATTCCAACGAATAAATAAATAAATATGAGAAGCAATAGTGAGGTTGGAGTTAATAGTGAAACCTTAATTAATCTATAAATGGATCTAAAAAATAGATTTATGAATCCAGATATTGGTATATCTGGGATCTATATGGAGACTTTAAAACTATGAAAGCTCAAGCTCTTAAATTTTATAAAGATTTGGAAGTACTGAACTTAATTATTTTTATTTCACATGAAATCAGAATCAGGACCTTAGAAAAAGTTAAGAATTTCATGTAAATCCATTACATACAGTATCTGCAAACTTAACGGGCTAGCCAGTGTCTTGGGGCAGAGAGGAAGTCACATGTCTCCCAGTCGCGCAGCACCAACCAGGGCCAGAAGAAATGCCCCCGAGTCCCAGCAAGAGATGAAGGTTCGCTCCTGCACTGGAATATGGAGCGAATCTCCATCCTCTGCCCCACTTTTCAGGCCAGGCAAGGAGTGATTGGGAGGGGAGGGTGAGGGGCGGGGCCAGTCACTGGTGGGTTCAGCCAACAGGAAGCCACAGTAGGGGGACGAAAGTGCTGCGGGTTGCCGACACCCATTGCTTCGGTCCGCCTGCACCACCCCCTCTCGTTGCTGCAACAGTACCATTACCTCATTCCAGGCAGCAAGGGCTGCGTTACTCCTTGCACATTCACCACCTGCAAAGTTGCAAGTTGCACGTACCTCCCCCTACAGCTGAGGAAGGGATTTCCAGCCCCACCACGAGCTGCCTGGCTGGTCCCATATTCCAGGGCTCTAGTCACAGGACTGGTCCATTGGTCATCCTGGAGCAGCTCCCCCACCTGGGTGCACTGCAGACCACCAAAATTTTCTCACGGACCACCATTTGATGCCTTTGACATTGATGACTTATTTGAAATAACTTTTAAAAAATTAATTTGCTTTTGGATTTGCAGATCAGCTGACCTTTTTGTTAATTTTACATAAAAAATGTATTTAGGAAGTCTTGTCATTGCTAGCTGATTCTAGTTGTGGAAATAAAATAAGTAGGAAGTAAAAGTAAAATAATGATTTAACTAGCTCTTCCTTTGCAAATGCTAAATTTAAAGAGGAAAAATGATTTGGCATATCTGTCATGTCTGTGGACAGAAAACAAGAAACAATTATTTTTAAATCCAGCAATCTACTGCCTGTCTTCTGCGAAAAAATATTTTGAAATGCATACACTCTGTGATGGAAATTCTCTGATGTGGAATTCTTACAGCTTTTGCATTTATCTGCTTTGTAACAAACTTGTTTTTTCCCCTTTTCCTTTACTTCAACAGTTGTTGCTCCTGTATGAATACAGAAGCTTCCTTTTCTACATTTTTATTTCCAGGGTCAGAGAGGTGAGAAGCTTTAAAGCCAGAGCCTACCGTAGATTTATAATAAAGGGCTTTTTTGCCCATTTTAAATATTAGTAGAGTGAGATTTGTTTTTTTCTTTATTATATTTACTTTCTTTTAGTTTAGATCTGTAATCGTTATTTACATCCTTCCCCTTTATGCATCTATTACTTTTTAAGCTTCCACAGAACAAGATATCTGCCATGTTGGGAAATTGGTTTTGAGAAATATTTTGCCTACGTGAAGTCATGGGCCTAAAGTTATCAGCTAGAATCTTACTGGGCTCAGGTTAAAAAAGAGGGTGGGTGGGTGGAAAAATTTTACAGCCAGATACTATGTTGCAGGAAATATTCTACCAGGTGAACTACTTTTCTTGAGACCTAGAAGTTGGATTGGAGAAACCTGTATTAGTATTATGGGTAGTTATTATGCTTAATAACAATTCTAAAATTAATGTATAATACAAGCTTTGTGACACTGAATTATACTTTATTTTCTTATTAGAAAAGGTTAATTAATAACACTATTGCTCTGATTGACTTTTAGAGCTTCAAGAATAACTTCTTGAAATACTACAAGGATGTTTTCCTAAACCTTATTCCATTCTGTCAACTCATAGTGATTTTAATTTACTAATTCAGGATTCTCAGCTACATAGAAATCTTCCAAAACATCCTCTTATCTATTCCCACAGTTTGAAAGTATTCCAAGCATATATACTAAAATTTAAACTAGTTGATGCATTTGAAATCTAAAAAGTAAATGCACACAAAAACATTTTTACTAGATTTTTTTTTTTAAATGTTCCTGCTGTGAACGAATCATTTTTATGTACTACTTAATAGGATTCATTTCATTTGCAGGCCATGTTTCAGTGACCCTCATTCTGAAATTAAAAAACTATAAATCAATCATTTTCAGAGGCTATCTGAATATTTCTGTTATAGATTTTTCTTTCTTGGGACATAAAAAAGTGAAAATGGTTTCCTTTCCTACTAAATTGTTTGTTATTTGGGATGTTTTTATATAAATAAAAAAGAGCAAAAAGAGACACTTTAATCTTAGACAGCTGGAATATATGGTTAAAAACTCACATTTTGCTTATACTAGAAACTCCACAGATAAATTATGTGAAATATTATGGTACGTAAATTGGCTACTACATTGAGAACAATTTTTTGAAATGCATTAATTAAAATTTTTATGAATTAGCTGAGAAAACAGGAAAGCTTTTTTTTGTTCCTTTGAATCATATGTAATTTATTATTTTATTTCAATATCATGGTATTTGTGCAGTGCTGACTACAGGATATTGGCACTTAATATTTAGATAACCTAGACCAGGGGTCGGCAATCTTAAACACTCAAAGAGCCATTTGGATCCGTTTCCCATAGAAAAAAACCCCCACAGAGTCCCCCAAAACTTGGGTGGGCATGGCCAACTCGACATCACTCACTCCTACCCACTCACATGGGGGCAGAGAACCTGGAACCACAAAACCCTTCTCTCCCTCTCCCTGTGTGTGTGTGTGTGTGTGTGTGTGTGTTTCGTGCACGCGTGCTCGCTCTCTCTGTATCTCATGCGTGCGTACTCTCTCTCCCTTTGTCTCTGCGTCTCTCTCTCTCTCAGAAAGCCGAGGCTGGGCCAAGCTGGAGAGCTCTCCTCGGGGCAGTTCACTACTCCTTTTCTTTCTTCTCTTTGGAAATCCATGCTTGCTGAGAAACAAGCAAGGAGCCACAGTGGAGGCTTCCATCCTCTTCCTCCCCCACTCCTTCTCCTCTCATGACCGGGGCTGTGGGGTGGCTGGGAGGGTGCGCCCACGCGGGGAGATCGTCCTCAAGTGAGTGGCTGCCCACCCGGGGCACGCCTTTGCTACGCTTTAGCCGAGCCCGGCCCCTCACTTGAGGGAGGTCTCCCCGCGTGTGCGCCCTTTCCC
>JANHJO010001236.1:10509-22794 GCA_032468235.1 Pseudoxyrhopus heterurus | reverse complement strand
TCTGTACACTGAGAGCATATGCACCAAAGACAAATTCCTTGTGTGTCCAATCACACTTCGCCAATAAAAATTCTGATTCTGAAAATTGTCCATTGCCTTACTATTTGTTAAGCTGAAAATTCAGTACATAATCCTTTTGTACTGATTCCATTTGCATCCACCATGTTAACCTCAAAGCAAAGTAATTTCTCAATCTTCTTAAGCTTTTCTGGGGAAAAGAATCAGATGTGAGAAAAAAAATGTTACTCTTAGACCCTGTGCAAGTAAAGGGATTTATACTCATTCAAAAAATCCAAACCATTATCTCACTTCTAGCTAAAGTGAATATCCAATTAATGTATTATTTATAATGCATTTATAATGCTAACTCTTTTAGATTAATTATCTCAAGTGGAATCAAAGCATGGATTATGAACTGCTAATTTTTCTTAACTGCATTGTTCCAGTGTGATATGTAGAACATAATCTTTAAAGAACCTGTAGCTTTGAAGTATACTGGCTTGTCAATATGTAATCAATAGGTGAGTTACAATCTGGATTTATTGTTTGCCATGGATGCCAAGAAAAAATGCTATGGCCTCTTAGCCCATTTCACTATATTTGTTTGTTTTTGTTATGAAACTTTGGAAGATCAAATAAATAGAAGTGAAATTCACTATGAGAAAACTGGAATTACAGCAAGACACCATAAAGATATTTAGTATTATTGGAAAACAAAGATACTTGATCTTTTATGTGATTTCCACTCATATTTCAATTTCCTTCCTGTTCATAGAATTTATCTTATGATGTGATGAGCAAAACTATGTAAATATATTGTTTATACATCAAATTACAGAAAAAAATTGCAAAGGAAATGGGCCATGTTCTATAGCCAAAACAAGATAAACAAAATCACTATTCCAATGTACATTTGTGCATATAGTTTTAAAAAGGAAAATAAAAACTGAAATACACTAATATGAAAAAAATAAAAATAAGAAATCAAAGAGAAAATGAAGTTGAAGAAAAAGTAGAAGAAGAATAGAAAATAAAGATACAAAATAGCTTCCACCCTTCTTTACAATTAAAAGTACAATTATAAATTTGCCTTCGTACTCTAAAACAACACAACTCTCTATAATCTAGCCAGTCTAATTATCAAAGAAGTCAATTTGGCCATCTCAGAAAGTTCTATCATTTTCACCAAGCATTCCTCCATTGTGGATAATGCTAAATTTTTCCAAGTTTGTGTATACAATATACAACAACAAAGTTCCATGACTTTTTTCAAACTGCCTGTCAATTTCAATATATATGCCTTTGATCACAATTGTTTATTTTACTGTTACTTTAAAATCCTTTGAATGAATGTATCTATTTGAATCCAATTTTTAAAGCTTTTTTACTTGTCCACCAAGTATGATAAAATGTCCCTTTTTGTTGTTCACAAGGACTCAGAAGGATTCTTGTTATTACAATGAATTTGGGAAGAAGATTACAAATTTTGCAATGTTGATATTCAGTTAAGTACCAAATGTTTTTTCAGTTTCTTATGAACATGCTTATTTTGGTGAATTGTACTTAATTCGTTTAAGGTATTTGGCTTATATTGGGATTTCCATTTACTAACTGTAGATACTGAAACTATTTTCCCAGTTGGTTGAGAAGGAAAAAAAAAAGATTGAAATGACAAACATAAGTTGGGTGGGAGCGTGGAAGACAGAGAAAGATTCAGCAGTAACACTTCATATCACTATGTGAAATACTCCTGAAAACTCAATTGTTCCAATAATGAAACATAGAAGTTGCATAACTTACTTTCTCCGTGTCTTCATCAACATTTCATCAGCATGTAGACTTTTGATTCAAGCATTTCTGTCAATTAATTCTTCCAAAATCATTAAATTTAATTTTAGACAAGAGAATCTATTGCGTTTTTTATACCAGCTTATAATTCCCATTGATGAAAAACAACCCACTTTAATTTTGAAAAAATGAAGAGAAATTTGGAGAATTGCTTGTGGATGAAGCTGTTGTTGACATCAGAAGTCGTGTCTAAAACATATAATCCCAACTCTATCCCATTAAGTGGAGGTGGGGGATTTTTTTTTTTTCATGCTGATAGACACAGCTTTGCAGTGATGTGCCAGGAGTAGGTGGATAATTGTGGACAATAAATGAAATTAAAGCCGAATGTGGGGAGGACACTGCCAGAAGTCTCAATCTTATTTGATTTCTTCTTCCCTCATCCCTTCTCTTTCTCTTATTAAAAAAATATTTTCAGATGGAGCGGGAAGATTTTTTTCCAGATTAATTGCCAGTAGGTGATGGATATTTTTAGAGGGTTGCTTCATGTGAGAAAGGCTAAGCTTTATTTCTCTATTGTTTGTATAAAAGCAACAATAAGAAATGAGAAATGGCAAGCTGGATTTGAATGAACCTTATCTGTTCGACTGTGTCCAAGTTCAAGAAGTTTGCAGTTCCCAAACTGCCCTCTGCTTTGTGTTACTGCTGTATATGTTCCACGCAAACACACACAAAGATTCACACATGAATGACTGTTGTGCAGGTAGGAAAGAAAAAGGAATACATAAAGATTCGGATTATAACACAGCAGCCATTTGCTTTTTTCTTACCTGTTTTATAGCTATTTTGATATTCCATTTTTCTTTGCATTATATGCCCCATGTCATCCATCTTTTGCATAGTTCTGAATGAATTCCTCCTGGTTATCCTACATATATCATTACTTAGTTTTTAAGACAGTTGAACTAAGAACCCAACACATTGAACAAATTGAAGTATCCTGCAAGGGAGATTCACTTACTAATTGCTGACTCATTGTATTTATCACATATCACTGTGTTACATTCCAACTGTTTTATCCTGGAACCAGATTATGGATTTTATTTTTCTTCTATTGATGTCGCAAGGCTAATCAATAAACTATTCTAAATATCTTTATTCTAATTCAATATTTATCAGTTTTATCAGCTGAGTATTTCTCAAAAAAATGAGGCATGTGTAACCCACATTCTTTTTTCAAGGATTTTGCAAACTGAATTATACTTTTCTATTAAATCCAGTCAGCCTCTGGTAGAAAGAAGCCTGACTGCATTTTCCTGCATTAATCGCCAAGTTCAAAAATTACAAAATGGTTATGTATAGAGAAAACTAGATGCACTCTGAAAATTGAGCTTTATTTTGGTAGGAGAAAATGCAAATACAGATCATCAA
Source organism: Pseudoxyrhopus heterurus (assembly GCA_032468235.1). NCBI lineage: Eukaryota > Metazoa > Chordata > Lepidosauria > Squamata > Pseudoxyrhopus > Pseudoxyrhopus heterurus. The sequence goes on along the minus strand of JANHJO010001236.1, from coordinate 19,575 downwards.
TTTCTTCAGTTTATTACCGGTTTCAATTGGAAAAGTCTAAATTTTTAGGGAAAGTCTGGAGGATGGGTGGGAGTCCTATTATCCCATTTACATAATAGGAATAATAGGAGTAATAAAGTATGGTTTTGTACAGAACAGGTAGATTCAAAACTTGTGAGATCTACATTATTTTGCTAGAACAGCAGTGTCTACCACTTTTTAGCAGTACAGTATATTGAGAAGAGAACAGATTATACATTCAGAACACTGAGCATCTCCTTAGCCAACAATTTATTTTCCATACTACAAGTAAACTAACCTCAAAATCTTTTCAGACCAGCACATTCTTATTTGTCATTTTTTTCAGCTTTTTAAAAAATACATTTTATTAAAGATTTTAAAAAGTAAGATAACTGATACAAACTAATATAAAAGAAAAAAAGAAAAGAAAAAAGGAAAGTTAAAAGTGCAGGAAAGGGAAAAGTGTAAAAGAAAAATAGAAAGAAAAAAAGATATGAAGCAGCTTTTGATCTTCTTTACAGCAGTTATAAATACAATTAGAAACTTTCCTCTTACTTTATGATTACAACATAACCCTCTCGTTTCCTGATTAAATATATCCTATTTAATCATCAAATCCATAAATCATACGTTCACCTTTTTTGTTTCATGCAAAAAGTCTATAAACAAATATTAGATTTTTTTTTCTGATCAAAGAAAATGTAGCCATCTCAGGCAAGTTCTATCTTCCTCACCAACCATTCTCCGTTGTGAATAAGAGTTAGTTTTCCATTGTTGTGCATGCAATAATTTGCTGCAGTTACCCTATACAAAAACAGAGTTCCATAACTTTTTCTCAACTGTTTGTCCATCAGTCACAAAAGAAAAGCCTTTGGTTCTTTAAACTGTTTTTCCATCTCTGCAGTTTAATTTTAATGAAGTAAAATAAATAAAAAGTTAGAAATATTTATTATAAATTATCGAGGGTTTTTCCAATATTAAATCTATTTTCTACCTATACCTGGTTTAGCAGAGTTTCCTTATAACTCAAATCTATATTCTGCCTTTATTCCCAGCGAGTTCATTACAGCTTCTTCTCTTACTATGAGAGCTAGCTGGAACTTCTAGGATATATCTGGAGTATGCCAAGTTGGGAAATTACTGGTTTCAGTGGGAATTTAGTCATTTAACAACTGTGTTCAGGATTTCATAGAATAGAATGGATGCCATCAGTAGGTAAAGATACTTCTATGTACGTGCTATCTATTATCTATAATAGTTTTAAGTGCATGTGGTTCTTTTACAACCCATGACTTTCTTTGTTCTTCCTAATTTAGCTAGGTGTAAAGAAGTATTTGTGCAAAGAGTTAAAATTATTTGGTGCTGCAAAACCCTTTTTATTATAATTATAGCATGCTTGCCTCAATGGTTTCGCAAATGTTTTTTTCAGTTAATACTGGTAGGAGATTAAGTAACAGCTTCTTGCTAATGTTATTGCTCAAGAACTTCAAACACCATTGTTCTGCGCTGAGATTGGATGTGCCATGCATTCTTTTGGCTGCCTTTGTTCCTCTGACCTTTACACTTCTTTGGCAAATAAAGCAATTGTGTGCGATAGTGTATGTGTGTGCACATGTATCTATATGAATATGTGTTTTCTCTCCTACAAATGCCAGGAACCATTTGAAGTCTTTATTGATTTCCAGCTTTAAAAAGCAAAGTTCCCGGTGGACAACATGGCTCTGGTTACATTTATTACGGCAGAACATAAGAGCTTGAAAGCTGCTTCTTAAAGGTTGAAAAGAAGAGAATTTTGTCTTCCTTCATCTCATCAAGTTTAATTATTGGCATGAATCCCCAGCTGGCAAGAAGAGCACGTCACATGGATCCATTTCTGTCTTAGGAAAGGTCAGCATATGGCATAAACACTTTGTCTGTATTATGTAGCCTTGTACTCTGATCACATAACACATGTTTTAGAAAGCATTATGCAATGTTATGCTCCTGACTAATGACTGCTTGCACAAGAAGTTTTTCATTAGCCTGAATGTTTATATCCTGGGAATGATTAACTTTGTGACATAATTCTCATCACATAAATATGAAAGTCTCAAACTTTTCAAACTTACGTTTCAAAAATGAAGCCTTTTCTTCTTGGTAATGTAGTTCAGCTTCAAAGTTCAGAAAAGAGCTTTTTTGTTTGTGAAAGGGCATAGATGATTTATTTTTGGATTGCAAAGTATTACACATGATTAATTTTGGAAATAGTGACAATCATACAAGTGTAACTCATTTTCTCTAAATAGTCAGATGTCTTTCTTCAATAATCAAGCTTAACTATTCTTTTCTAGCATTACTATCCTCATAATTATTCCAATGATCTTATTTATTCTTGCCTTTTATTAATCCAGTTGAAGATGCTAAGCATTTACTTATTTATCTATTTATTGCTATATTTTAATCTTGAGATTTTCTCTGGATCAGGATAATACATTGAATATCTCCCCTTATTTTAACCTCAAAACAGCCCAGCCCCCCTTTAGATGGGTCCTGTGTCATACAAGGATCTCCACAATGAAACAAAGACTTGGATCTATCCCATGCCTTCTTTGAACTTTATAACATACACTCATGCTCTCAGTGACTTCAGGCCTAACATCTGCAGAACTGCTTCCTCTCAACCCAATCAGTATATTAAGTATAAAACATAATTTGCCATACCAGCAGTACTATTTACATACTACACTAAGCCAAAGCATAACATATCCCAGGATGAGTTAGTATTAGACCCTAGCCACTATATCTAGATAATAGTTTTTTGAAAAAAAATTCCTTCCTTTACATAGGTTGGGCTGGTTAGAGCTATTGATCCATTTACTGATATGGGAAAAAGAAACATGGTATCCTCTCCTGCAACTAATTTTGCACATCCCCAAATTACAGAAGATTATTTTTAACTTGAAAAAGGCAGCATTGCCTTTCCCCACTTTAATGAAATGTTTGTCAGCCTCAGCACTAAGAATGAGTAAGCATTGCTCACGTAAGTTCCCCATAGGAATTCAGTGGGTCTATTTGTAAAAAGGGTGCATGACCTCGGTGAGAGATGTATGCATCCATATTCAGCTGGGAGAGGCAGAACAAGAATGCTACCACAGAATAAACTGCAGCTATGATCAAAAGCAAATAAAAAGTCAAACATTGACTTTAAGTTAGGAATCTGGCCCATACTTCTTCCTGCATTCCAGTTCCAGCAAGCAGTAACAGCAGCAGGGGGAAAAGGAAAGAGTTTTGGTTACCATTGTTTACTAGTATGTGTGCAAGCTCACTCTCTGTCTCTCTTCTCCCTGGGTCTACGTGCGAAGCCAGCTAGTTTTTCAGCTGGGATGATGCAATAGCATGCCTTCCTTCTTGGAATAGTACACAGATAAGAGGCCACTTGTTATGCTGAAGTTTCAAATGAACTCCATGAAGAGTTTCAAAACACGGTGTCACAATTTGATCAGATTTCTTTGGCAACCAGTTTATTACAGAAATCTGTGAGATAAAAGAAGGGAAAGATGATTATGTATGTGTGGCTGTGTGTGTATGTGTGTTTTCCTTTGTGGTTTAGCTGTTTTCAGTTTGCTAAATCATGATTGTGGAGATGTTAACTTTTATAAAATCTCGCCCTTCTGGTGTCACAACATCCAGTACTATAATTTTTTTTTCCTTGCCCATTAGTGCTGTATTTAGAAAAACAATTGCTGATGTGGTGAAGAAAATGGTATGTTGCCAGTGGTTATTAAAACAAATTGGATTTTGCCATCTAAAGTCTTCCTGGCAAATGCTGAAGTAAGCTGAATCTCGTTATATTAAGGAGACTTAAAACAATTTCCAAAGATGAGGTATAATTGGATACTGATGTATCTGTATGAACTTAAATCCTGTAAGTATGTTTTGATCATTTGAGCTATCCTCAGTTGCAAAAAAAGGAAATTGACCACTCATTTCATGTTCATCCATTGTGTTTGAAGAGGACCTTGACATCTAATGGGTTGTGGGCTGTCCATGGTGTGTCCGCAGGTGGCTGGTAAGGCCTATATGGGCATGGAATGTTCTGCAGACGTGTGGCCACCATTGTTGCAGCATTTGCAGCTCTGGCTTTGCGAAGTGCTCGCTTCTTTTGTGCTGTAGTAGTTCCTTTGTCTTCAAATGTCTGGCAGCCTTGGAGGATCAATGTGAGCCATGTTGATCGATCTTGTACCAGGGTTTCCCAGGAGGTGGTGTTGATGTCCAGGGACTTGAAGGAGGCTTTCAACGTGTCTTTGTATCACTTCCTTTGTCCCCTTTGTGATTGCTTTCCTTGAGACAGCTCACCACAGAGGAGCTGTTTAGGGATGTAATGGTCTGGCATCCTTGCAACATGGCCTGCCCAGCATGTCAAGGCTTTCATCAGCAGGGTGTGGACTGATTAGCATAACCCCATCAGACACAGTATTTTAATTAAAGGGCAACTTTTTAAGTAGGATATTTATAATCATTTATATTAATACAAACTATCTCTGTTTTGACTAGGAGCTGAGATTTTAGGACCTTAAATTGTGCCCGAAAACAATCATCAGAATAAGAGCTTCTAACATAGATGTAATATGTTAGTAGCCATATTCAGTACCACATATAACTTCCAGATAGTTTCCAAAAAGTTGTCAGGTAACAAAGACATAGGCAGCTGTTGCCAAGTTCAACCAAATAAAAAATAATGGATTAGAGATAATGCAACAGCAAACATGGCCATCTGATAATCCCCAATTGTAGCACGTTCCTTGCAGACTTGCTCATACAGGGACATTTTAATTTTATCTTCTTTGCCTAAAGCCCAAAATCATTCAGCTTGTTTGGGTCATGGACCATTGCAGGCCAGAAGAGGCACCACTTACCCTTTCCCTGCCTTCCCTGATTCATTCATTTATTCATTCATTCGATTAATTTATCAAATTAAAAAAATCTATGTCCCTCACAGAGGGATTCTGGATGGTGTACAAGCACCGAGCCCTATGGCAACCCACAAAGCAGGAGACAACAAGTGGACTTCTCACTCCTGATCAACACCAATTGGAACCAGTACAGAATTGTGCCACCAACCGCCAACTCCCTAAATTAGCCCAGAAGGATACCATTGTTGATAGGATCAAAAGCCACCAAGAAGTAAAGAAGAGTTGCAAGAATCATGAGTCTGGGGAACTCCACTGCCCATCCTGCCAATCACTTCCAGCAGCTTTGGTAGGGTAGGTTTGCAAAGCAGCAGGGAGACTGGTACAATAGCAACAATCCCAACTGCTGCCAGGAGTCTAACTTCAAGGAAAGGGTCTCACAAATGACAGTGCCTGTGATGATTACCAGAGATTCCTGGATGACCACCACTGGTCATCACCACCACTCTTCCTCTGCCTTGGAGTCTCAGTTGGTGCCAAAACTGAAACCCAGTTGGTATATTTCAAAGCGGGAAACCTCCCCACTTATGAGCCCAGCCAGATCTCAGTAATACATAATAGTTTGGCCTGATCATTTATAAGGTCACAAATAAGAGCTTTGGTGTTGGGAGTTAGCATGGACACACATTTCCTAAAATGATATATGCTGTTACACAAAGCTAATTTATATGGAAGCTGAAGAACTGACATCTGATTGTCATCTTTTCTGATTAAGCCCTATGCCATAGTAGTGTGGCAAGTAAATATTCAACAGTTAAACCAGTATTTGTTGCCTATGGGTTTGTGGCACAAGTGTTAACGATAGGAGAAAGGGGATAACAACAGCTAGACACAAACAGCTTCCTAAACTGGGCATTCAGAATAACATTTCTCTGTTTTGATATTTTATGACCTGTGTCAGCATTCATTGATTTGGCTGACCTTAGTCGCAGAATCCAGAGAGGATTCTGGTACTAAAATAATGCTTTTTTTCATTATCTACATTATGATTTGAAAGTATAACAGGACAATTACATAAAATGTGATTATGCAAATACTTTCATGAACTATTGTCCACTTCCTCAATAACCTGGGAGGTAATAAATGTTCTTTATTAGTACTCAGGAGCTTTTGTCATTGCTGCTGGTTTGAAAAGCTATCTTGATTAGGAGCCTTTCTAGACATTGTTGTGAGATGAAAAACCTAGCTGCGCCTACACAGCTGCAAAATAAAACTGGGGTCTAAATATATTTGCCTTCAATCACAACAAAGTGCATTTAATTAAAAGAACAACATCGAAACATCCAATGGAACATTCAAACAATGTACTTTAAAAAGAGGATAGAAAGAGAATATGCATCTATGGGGTGCCCTTCTAGAACATGGGTGTCAAATTCGATCGCATCATGTGACATATCAAGATGTATTGCAACTTTTTTGCATTTGCGGAACTGGGTGGGTGTGATGCATCCAGCCTGTGGGCCGCCAGTTTGACACCCCCATTCTAGAAGGACTTAAGAAAAAGGCAGCCAGTGACAGATTATGCAATATTCTGTGATGAATTTGTAAAATTTATTGACCTCCCATCTTACCACAGGATAATTCTGGGAGGCGTACAATTTTAAATGTGGAATTTGTATTTCTATTCTAAGTGATCAAGAAAAATCAGAGGTTATTTTCTACATTTTGCTGCATTTTATTTATTTACTTGTTGGACATTTGGTAGGCATGTCTCAGCTCCTGCCAACCTAGCAGTTCAAAAGCATGTAAATGCAAGTAGATAAATAGGTACCACTTCGGTGGGAAGGTAACAGCATTCCATGTTTCACTTTTTCTTTGCACTGCAGTGTGATGTCATACTGGCCACATGACCATGAAAACATCTTCTGACAGCACTGACTCAATAATTTAAAGAAAGCACAAGAAATCAGGAGCCAAGGTGATTCAAATGAATACAGGTTCAATGCATGCTCATGCTTTCTACAAGAATCTGAATTACTAGTAGTCACAGCAAATTGGCGGTAGATAAGGGTCAATAGAATTCAAGGTGGGCTACACTTAGATCTCTTGTGGGTGCAAAGGGCCTTGAGACTGAAGAAATGCTTGACCTCTCTCTCAGGCTTAGCCTGGACATCTCTTACACATATTAAATAATCTAGCTAATAAAACTTTGTAGAAGTTTATTCAAATATACATTCTAGTATATTAATTGGCATTTATTCCCATATAAGTTACATGTAAACTTTCTAAAACAAAGAAAATACTTTTCTACCCAATTAGGTATTTGAAGCATGAATGTCTTGCTTACACAAAACATTTAACCCAATTAGGTAATCTACTTAGTCACTAACTCTCTCAAAACTCCTTACTGGTGATTCTAACAGGACACAGTCATTCAAATTGGGTCAAAGTTTTACATTTTGAATATGTAAAGTTGTTGTTCACTTTCTCCAGGAAACATCTGGATAATATTATCAAGAATTTGTGTCATCAACAACTCTATAGTACAGAAATACCTGAGTGAAGTTAATATAGCCCAGTGAAAGACTGTATTTGTTTTGGATTGAATCTAACCTAGAATTTGTTAACTGGGTTAACTGTTCCCCTTGCAGTGTTTCTGCAGCATTTTAACCCCTTTAATGAACCCAATCAACCATGTGATAAAAACAGGACTATGTTTTCCCTTATCTTTACATATTCTTGACCTTCTTGCTATTCTGATAACATGAACTCAAGGTATGGCCATTGGTCATCCTTGGTTGTTAGGGCTGAACAAGTTCGATCAACAATGGCTCTATTATATACAATTTTGTTTATAAAAAAAAGAAGATGATAAAAGGTAAAATAAACTAATAGGAAGTAAAGAAAAAAGAAAAAAGTTTTTTAGGTTATGCTGAAATGGATAAATTAACTTCTTTGATTAGAAAAAAATATAATCTACATTTATTGCGGACTGGAAGCTTGTTATGATTTTATGTGTAAAAATGAAAAAAAATGAAATTGTGACTTATGATTTGCAGGATACATTATAGAAAAAAAAGAGTAATACTATGTAATTTTATAGAGAAGGACGTTAAAATACATTTGTATTTATAACTGCATTTAAGAATATCAGAAGCCGTTATACTTTTTTCCTTTCTAATTTCTTTTTCTTGAACCTTTTCTTTTTCTTTTGATTTCTTAACTTTTCTTTTTTCTTCCTTACTTTCTATTACTTTGTGTTAGCTTTTATCTTCTGGTTTAAAAGTTTTAATAAAAAATGGCTTGGACTGTCCATTATTCTGGACTGCTCTCCCAGGAAAAGATTTCAGACTACCATTGTTTAAATATTCTCCAAAAGCAATCATATTATGCCCAAATGACATTGATCCTCCTTTGAATGCATAAATATGCATGGACTGATGAACATCATGAACTAGTATACCTATAGTTGGTCCTTGACTTACAACAGTTTGTTTAGTGACTGTTCAAAGTTACACCACCATTGAAAAAAGTGACTTACGACCATTTTTCGCACTTACAACCATTGCAGCCTCCTCATGGTCATGTGATCAAAATTCAGCCATTTGGCAACTGACTCATATTTATGACGGTTGCAGTTTCCAGGGTCATGTGATCACTTTTCATGACCTTCTGACAAGCAAAGTCAATGGGGAAGCCAGATTCACTTAATAACCATGTTACTTACTTAATCACTGCAGTGATTCACTGCAACAAATTTTCTTGCAACAAATGTGGCAAGAAAAGTCGTAAAATGGGGCAAAACTTTCTTAACAATTGCTTAGCCCAGAAATATTGGGCTCATTGTGGTTGTAAGTCAAGGACTACCTATATTTGCTTCTGATCCTGATAATATATCTTATTTTCCCTAACCTGTTACTTGTTAACTAAGCTTAACTGTATATCGAGAAGAAATAATGATAGATACGGTACATGCAATTAGCTAATAAGGCAGGCAGGGGGATGTTTCCATGAGCATAGCTTATTTCCCTTACTTTTTTTTCAGTACAATCAGTCAATTCCTTAGAAATCAACAAAGAAGTAGAAATGTTTATGATTATGTGAAGTGTTAATACCACTTTATAATGCCTTGGTAAGACCACACTTGGAATACTGCATCCAGTTTTGGTTGCCATGA
>JANHJO010001233.1:0-15362 GCA_032468235.1 Pseudoxyrhopus heterurus | reverse complement strand
AGGCCATTTTCATTTCAGGCTGATTTTCCACCCAAAATCGGCCTGAAAACAGCCCGAAAAGCCCATTTTTCAGAATGTTTTCAGGCCATTTTGGGGGGCTTTTTCAGGCCATTTTTTGCCTTAAAAAGGCCGGAAATGTCCTGAAAAACAGGCAGGGCCAGCTGGTGGTACGATTTGCCAGTTCTCCGAACCATGCAGAACGGAACAAGGGGTTCGCCCAATCTGGGCCAAACCAGTAGAAACCCACCCCTGCCTGTGGAAAAGGCAGGCACATTGTGGAGACCCTGCAGAATGGACAGCCATCTGAGCCACGGGCTTCGCCAACAGCTGATCTGGGGCAGAACAGCCAAGCGGCAGAGCACGCGCAGGCACAGGGAGCATGGCATGCTGGCCGAGGAAGAGAAGCTGGGATGCTGCAAGAATGTGGTGGGCATATTGGTAGTACATGATAGGTAGGAGGGTGAGAAGGTGAAGCTGCAGTGTGGGGTAAAGCATGTTTAAGGGGTGGAGGAATAAACCACAGTAGCATTGATTTTGATTATTTCATTGTTTATCACTCCATGCCAGGTTTCACGTTTGCAAGATAAAAAGTACCACACTGAATTGTGTTGTCTGTATGTCTTGATGCTGGACACCGAAATATGACAGTTCTACTTTACAGGCTAAAATGTCTTTGGAGAGCCCTGAATATTTGGATTTATCTCAAAAGATATAAATGGGCAAAAACAAAAGGCAGCCATTTCTACAATACAACAGGCTAAATGCTTAACAAGGAGCAGTCCAAAAATGATTTCCCATCTTTTAAACCATCCTTATTTATTGGCCCCAATATCTTCTTTGTTCTACTTCCCCAAAAGATCTGACTTATATTATCCAAGTTGTCCTAAGAGGTCCATAAAGGGGGCATGCATAAGCGCACCAGCGTGCCTACTGTCCCTGTCTTACTGTCTCCCTTTACCTATATATACTTTCCTTGCTCATGTTTATGTTTATACTTTACCTGTTATCTTGTATATGTTTGACAAACAAACAAAATAAAATAAAGTAAATAAAGAAGATCTCTGTATGACTTCTTTCGTAAACAGAAACCAATCAACCCATTTGGCCAATAGAATAAGTCTAGTCCATATTCCATAAATACCCTATCTGATGCTAACAAGAATTTTGCTATTAAATATTCAGATTGGATCCTGCGCCATTAAAAATTTAGTCTGACTCTTTTTGCTCTTACAGTTGTGGAAATATATCTTAATACAACAAAAGAATGCATATACCAACATTAATTATAGTTAGGAGAAAACTAATTAGAGATAATATGTCATGTTCCATTTTTTTTTTGCCCACTCTCAGAAATAAGAAAAAAAATAATGTCCTTCTTTTTGATAATTCATTAAATATCTGCTAAGTATGGTTATGAAAGAAAAATATGGGATATTGTTCAGAGGAAGGAAGGTGTAAATGCAATTCCAGCTGTGCTAACAGCAGCATAATGACCCACAACTATCTTATGTGAACTGAAGGTCTGAATCAGATTATCATGTAAGAAACAGCTGCTGCATCTTTAGATAAAAGAACTGACAGAGGGGAATAAGTTAAAGCAAAACCAAACCTCAAAATGAATAAAGTATCTGTTGTGGTACCTTCTATTTGTTTCTGTCAGACTGTCAGCAAATAGATTTTAAAAGGGGAATTAGAAGTTACACTGCATGGCAGACAATTGTATGTTACTGGCAGAAGCCTATGGAATTTATTTTCACTATTTTCTGATGAGTTTTTATGGGCCTGTTTGGGAAATGTACAACTTGTGTAGATCTTAAAGAAACCTGGTGCGCAATGTCATAGTAGACTCCTTCAAAAGCTATTTTATTTTCTGTTTTCCTACTTCATGCTGTTTGTGTGTGTGCTTTAATTTGTAATTTGGATATTCTTTGAAGGTTATATTGTCATGAATGAATTCTAAACAAGTATGAAATATTGTACGTATGAATACACCTGAAGGACTGAAAATGATCCTTTAAGACTTCCTAACCATAAATATCATAAAAATAGCCAATAGTTTGCCTTCATTGGATAGCTTAAAATAAGCATAATTCTAACATTCATCTTATAGTATTCATAAATTTCAAAAATGCTTCCCAGGTACAATTTGCAATGAAAAGCAATGCAGTGTTGTTGATACTGTTTCTGAAGACTGGATATGGAACTTCTGTAAAACTAATCCTTCAGTAAATTAAAGCATATCTAGCTGGAGGTTAAAGTATTTTAAAATATTAACTATATAAGAAAATTCATAAAAACTGCATTTCTTCTCTCACCATAAGAGGGAATGGTTAATAGCATATGAAAATGTATATTCAGTTTTAAAACAAGGCATGCTTGATCTTTAAAAGTTGCATTTTATTGGTAAGCATATTTATGCAAATTTAATAAAATTTGCTATATGATCAGTCAACTGAGATATCTCTGATTGAATGAAATATCATGCATTAGAAAAGAGCAGAATAGAGAATATAATTAATCTTTTCCACTATCGCATCAACTGATTATACTTTATTAAAAATAAATCATTTTCAGTGTGGTTTGCTGATTGTTCTAACTTTCTTGTTTATTTATAGAAATAAGATATGTATATGCCAACTTTTGCTCTGAATGCCTTACAGTATATAATTAATAAAATGGCATAATTATAAATAATATCTATATCATCAAATTATATTAAGCAATAAGTGCATGCATAATAAACCCCAAATCTATCAAAATTCAGTGAGGAAATGGCTTTAAATATATTCAATTTAATCTGTTTCATTAATATTTAAATTTACCCTTGTCAAATTTCATTTTCTTGTTTTCTATACTTTCTTGATTTTTATATGGATTCCTTCGCTTAGTTTAATAATTTCTTCAGTAATTTAAAATAGTTATGATTTTTTTACATTATCTGTTTATGAATTTCATGCAGATATCACAGTCTTACTAGAAAGAAATATTCATATGAATTAAACATTTTTGTTTTATAATAAATAAAACGGAGGTGGGGTCACTGCTAAGCTCCAGAGAGGCAGCCTAATCTTAGATAATAAGCAAAATAAAAAACTTCAATGTTTGTAAAAGATTGACATTAATTCCATTCTTATCTACTTATATATTTTCTGCCCACAAACGAGCTGGCCAAGCTCAACCTGGGTTTGAGGAAGGCAGCCAAACGGCACAGGTGAGAATGTGGATGAAGGGATTTTATAATAGAAATCTCTACAGCTTGTCCTTTTTGTTCTTTGCCAATCAGCAGCATCTTCCATACATTCCTTGCCATATCACCTCAGCCTTTAAAGTTTCTGAGTCAAATGTGACTTAATGCCTGAATTAACTAACATTTATATCTCTAGTTTGTTGTGCTCCAGTCCCTCTCTGATCTGATTTGATTAATTGTTTCCTGCTATTATGCATCAGTGCATAAACGTAGCATGTACCCAGCTGCAGATCCTTTTCTTCCATTCCCAGCTAGTGATAAAGCTGTTTTATATTCCCATTCCAGTTTCCTTTGAGTATAATTATTATTGGTGCCAGATTGCTGATTGTCTCCCAAAGTCCAAGAAAAGTTGAAATACAATTCCTTCCAGCCAAACTTTTAGCACCAAATATTCAATCTTTTTTTCATTCTAGAATTTTTTATATGTTCCTTACCATGAACCTGCAGCCAAAACCCTACCATAATTCTACATAATGTTATAAGAAGTGGAATCCTGATTGTGACTTCAAACAGAAAAATACAAATCATTGTATTGGGAGACACATCTAATTGTTTCCAGAGCCAGAATAATTCTTAAATTAAGTCTTTAAAATGTGCTAACCAGCTCATGGACACATGATGAAACAAAGAAATAAGAAAGTTTACATACAGAATAATCACTACGTGCCCAAAGACAAATGATTGTATGAGGAAGTTATAAAAGGAATGAATTAGAAGCTTGAAAATGCACTACTTTCATATAGAAAAACAATTGAATTCTTAAAGCAAAGAGAAACACCCTCTTAAACTCTCCTTTTAAACATCTATGGAGATTCTCAGTCATCCAGGTCATGGTTGTCTCAAATGTGCTTTTTTCAAGAGGCAACTGGACTTACTGCATTTTTTTTTTTAAGAGATTTCACTTGTCATGGCTTTCTTCGATGAGAAGCAAAATGTCTTCAAAGAAAAACCAGAAAGTCCAGTTGCCTCTTGAAAAAAGCACCTTTGGGTCTCCTTTTAAACCTTTATTTCCCTGCTAATTCAAGAGTTTGTAGTTGGCAAACCTGACAGCATGCAAAGGGAATACAGGAAAGCAGTCTTTTTACAGGTGCTATTGTGAGAATTTTAAAAAGTGAAGTGCAGTTGTGACTTTCAATGCTTGGGGCAAATTTGATGGACAATAGAAAGGATTAGAGGACCAAATCACACTTCTGTTGAAACAAGAGAAGGGTTTATCAGTTCAAAGAAACAGAAACTGATATGGGCAACTGTCCATAATGAAGATAATCACAATTATCTGCATAAAACACAGAAAATATTTTCATTACGGGAACTCAAACATTTTTTTAAGACTCTTCTAGGTGAAATAGGTTCTGATGTTCCAGAAGAGAATAAAAGATCATGAAAATGAGACATAATGGATTCATAATGTTCTTGACTGGCCAGAATTTGGAATAAATCCAAGTTCTCTTGATGTTCTAAAAATAAAACTAATTTTGTAGCCTAGAACTCATCAGAAGTTTCAGATACAGTTCGGCCATATAAGAATCTTTATGGAATAAACAGCCACTGACAATATATAGGAATAAGTACTTCTTTTATCTTGAGTGGTTCAAACCCACATGTTTTTCATCCTAGTCTTTCCATTAATCAAATAAATATTTTAATGTCTTTTGTTGACCTTGAAGCTGAGAAACAGTTAATTGCTTACATGATTTCCAACTAATGTCTATGAACTGCTGCCACTCGGCATATTTCTCTTGCATAAAGGAAAGAGAGAATGCAGCTAGGCCCTATAAGATAATAAAATCATGGTAACTAATGACCACTACTATATATGTATACAACCATATGGATTGACGTGTGAAGTATGCTATCTATCAGGAACATGGAGCAGGGAGATGACAGAAAATTTACGACTATTATCTAATATATGCTTGTGTAGCGAGCCATAGGAAAGACCTTGGAGAAAGAAGGAAAATATTAGAAATAAACTCATATTGGCACTGCCTTAATTTCCTGGGGTAAAAGAGAGGAGAAGGGAAAACACAGGTTTTCAAGATTCTGTTACAATACATTAATAAAGCAGAGTTCCACTCTTTATGGGTGGATCTGTTTCTTGATCTGGCCTACTTGAAAAGATTAACATTATGGATATGTAGATAAATAATTCATTTGTATCATTCACACACTTTCAAAACTGTTGAAAAAAGCTTAGTATTTCATCCAACTGATGGAAAAGAACCAGGAAATGAAAGATGACAATATCAGGATCCAGTTTTCACAGAGATTTGGTGTTTGAGATTATAGTCTAGATTGTAGCCTGGTGTTCTGTTAAACCATGCTGACCTTATTTAGTGCATCTTTAAGTCAAATCTTGGTTGTATAAATAAAAGCCTTGAAATATGGACCTTTTTATAAAGACATGAGCACTGTAGAAAGTGGATGTATCACTGAAATTTATTAAATCATTGAAAAATCATAAAAAATATTACCTCATAAACTTCATAGTGTTCATTATCTATACACTGATGTTCAGAGTATTAAAAATGAATTGGATAAGCTTGAGCTTTTGGAAAGCAAATGTGATTTAATAACTGGAATGAAACTTTGCAAGATGGCTCCCATGACTAGAATATTTCAGTCAAAAGATACAATTTGTTCTAAATGAATAGAAGCTATAGAAAATGAAGAAGAATTTTATTGTGTGTTAAAGTATTTGTTCCTGTTCAGAAATCCATATGAATGAACTTGGCAATGCAGTAGAGAGTATCTGGGTTAAAACAAGCAGAGGAACAAATGCAAGCAATATTGTTGTCAGTGTCTACTTTCACTTGCCCAGCCAAGAAGAAAATGTGGATAATGCCTTCCAAAAGCAAATTGCAAATCTTTCCAAGAAGCATAAAGTAATAGTGGATGCAGATTTTAATTACCCAAACATCTGTCAGGCGATAAATTCTGTCAAGCATGGTTCTTCCAGAAAATTCCTGAGTTATCTTGCTGACAAATTTCTCCTTCTGAGAATGAAGCATGAGGAGGATCCCGTGAAAAGTGAAGCTAAAGGGGCAAAAGGAGATCAAGATAAATGCAAACAAGTCCAATGTAGGCGTGCAGAACAGCAGAAAAAGCCAACTACACAGAAAGCTTACTGAAGAATACTGCAGGAAATAGAAAGAAGAAATTAACTACTACATCAAACTGGCTCTCTGTGTTAAACAATTGCTGCATATATAAAAGCTACAAATTGATTAATGTATATTGTGCACAGACTTGGAGCTCAAAACACTCCTCACCCACATATCCTCCAATTTATCATCTGATCAGAGTTTATTGATTTTGTGTCATCTGAATTGCTTCTAAGAGATAAATAAACCAAGGCATAAGTGTTCCTTCCTTTAGTTATTTTCACATTTATGCAGCTGCACCTCAATAATGACAATAGAAATTTTGATATGTGAACTGTTAGCATAAACATTTGAAACAAATCCATGAAGAATAAGACATTTTTCAGAGTCTTCTGAAACACAAACTATAATGTATGTAGCAAGCTAGTTATTTGTTGAAAAGTATATATGGCAATTGTAAAAGACAGGAGTGAGTGAAAAAAATTAACTTGCTTGGCGATTCAATTTCTTTCTTTCTTTTATTAAATTTCATCAGCAGCAGAGCCAGTAATTGCAGACCTTAATCATTGGTGTCTATCAGTGAAAGTAAGAAAATAGGCTTACTTCATCAGCTCTATTGTAAAAGGAAATTGTTATGCCCTTTTAAGGCCATGATTACACACTTACTATTTTCCGTGGTTATATTAACAACTATAAAGATAGATGATCCACATTTATTTTAAGAATAGCTTCCTACATGCTAATCTCAGCCCAAACCATTGCCTATGATTATATCCTATACTAAAATTTATGAATGTGTACCAGTATTTATTAGGTAAAGAAAAAAATTAGTGCCATGATAACGTAACAGCCCTTTTCAGAGTATAATTCCTATAAAAATCTATTCTGATAATTGAAGATTGTGATTCAGCAGTGCTGGTAAAACTATTTTCATTCTAGTTTTTAATAATTTCAGCCCAGATGGTTTGTTTACTGGAAGAAGTGGGGGTTTAACCTGGGACAGTATTCCTGAAGGCATTTTACTGAAACTAATGTTAATGTAGGTTAATGCATTCAGACCTAGTGTACATCTTGGGGTCTTGTCCTGATAGCTGTTTTCAAAGATCTTCATTAGTTTTAATTCCTATTCCATGTTATAGAATTTGTAATGAGTTTAAGCTTGGTACAGTATCAAGTTAAAGATGGCATTGTATTTATATGTTATTTATTTGCAGTTCTAATCATCTATAGTTTTAATAAATTTTATGATAATGGTTAATCACCATGGTCTGGTTGTGCCAGGCTCGCATGATATCCAAGTGTAATAAATGAGCAAATATATGTACATAAAATTATATTCACAGCATTTGAGAATTTACCAGCTGAATTAGAGGTTATATTCAAGCGCATGGAAATTTGTTCTTTGAGGCATTGAAGCACTATTTTATTTTCTCTAAAACACATTACTCTGTAAGCAAAGGGATGTGTATTAAACATTCTAATATTCAAAATACAATGGATGGGATTCCAGAATAACCAGGTTTGGGAGATGAGCAGCTCTATAAATTTTCTAAATAAATAAATAAAAATTGGTCATAGTTCTTAACCTTATATTGGAGATGAAGAAAGGCTGCAGCATAATATTTCTGAACTAGAAGTCAAGTAGGTAATTTATTATTGCACGATATTGATTCATAAGGTTATCATTATCATGATGGTATATTATATTATGATACCATCTTTATCCTTATTCAATTCCCATAAGGGATAGAATAAAGATGAAGATTTTATCATTGTCTACTTTTTCCCTACATACATAAACAGTATGTAGAATGGAAGGAAAAAGCTGTGGGACTTCATTCAGAATAATAAACCTCTGCTTCTAGCTGGATGCAAACAAAATTGCATGAGGTATCTTACAAATTCTTGAAAGAACACCCAAGCCAAATATTTTTTTTTTTATTTAATGGATGAAAAGGTTATAAGACCAATGACTAAATTTAAGTTATATTGTATGTCTTTTAAGACACTACTTAGAACTTCATTTTGATTATTTATGGATAGTTATTCTAAATGTTATAAAAATGCATTCTTAAAATCTATCCATCATTATGTATTAATCTTTGTTCATAAAAGGACAGTATTTCTCATAAATAATATTTAAAACTAGTTTCCTCTCAAATTAGTGTCTCCTCTCTTAAAATGATATACAAATTTTAGGTCTTGAAGAAGGCTTGAACGAAAGCTGTCCAGTTATATAAATGGGAAGTTAGATAAATATTAAGGAAAGAAGGAAAGGGAAGGGAAGGGAAGGGAAGGAGATAATGAGTATAGTTATGCTGAACAAAATCAGAATTTTAGGGAGACGTTTTACAATTGATAACGATATGATGGCCAGAATAATCCAATTAGTTTTATTCAGTATTCAACCGTCCACGGGTTGTGATGGTGAGCCGCCGAGAGTGCCGCTTTGCCACTGTCCAGCCAAGGCCCGCCACGGGGAGGAGTGGGTGAGAGGAGAAGGGAGCCTCGCTCATGAGGGCGCTGAGCTATGGCAACGCATTCGCTCCGCCTCCTTTTGAACTGCGCACATGCGCAGTAGAGTTTTTTGGCGAGTCCCCACTTTGGGACCTTTTTTCGGGGTGTTCTGGGGTGTTTTGGGCTTCGGGACCCCGACAGCAACCATCTCCGTGTGGAAAACTACCTGTGTGGCAAAATTCACGAAGTTTGGGGAATAATTGTGAGTTTCTATAGAGCACAAACTAACTCGCAAACGGACTTTTGCTTTATATATATAGATATGTATATTTTATCATTGTATTTATCTATGTTGTGAGCCGCCCAGAGTCCTCTGGAGTTGGGCAGCATATAAATACAATAAATAATAATAATAATAAATAAAAAGCTCTACTTTGACATTGGAATTTATCTACCATAGTTCCATGCCTTATTGAATAAATAATTAAACCTAGATCCTTGTAGTATTTTGAAATAATAGACCATCAATTTATTGGGGTTTTTGGTGCCGCTACCCAACCATTAACAAGCACCAAAACCAAACTAACTACGTAAGATAGTCAGGCATTTTTGCCATGTTAGGATTGCGCTTCACTCCATATTAAAAAACAAAATCAGAGCAAAGTAATTGGAGAAATAAAACTCTTTTTCAGTTGCAGGTTTAATATTATTATTCTTTGATCTTATTTTACTTCATTAATGTGTTTGCAGGATGGCTGTGATTTCATGTGCCGTTCTAAACCACAGAATGTACCAGCTACATATCGTGGTGTTGGTGATGACCAGCTTAGAGAGGAATCAGAAGAGCAAGATGACCACTTGCTGCCCATGTGATCTGCACCTTTTATTTGTGTACAGTTCTTACACAAATGACATCCAGTCAGTTTTCCCCTCATCTGTCCTCGTAAGCCACTTGCTTTCACTTTAAATACCCATTATTCTGCACACTATTTTTCATATTTGTGATACAAATAAATTCTGTGCAAGGTTTATGAACGTAAAGCTGTACTAAGGAGTTTTGGACTGAGTACTCAGAACTATTTTCCAAAAGGGAAGGAATGTGTACAGTTTGACTATACGCAGAAAAGAAACAGTCCATGGAAGAGGAAAGGGTTTGAAGTAATACTAATAGGATTTGAGCTACAGTGACTGAATGTACTTGCATATTTCCTATA
Source organism: Pseudoxyrhopus heterurus (assembly GCA_032468235.1). Lineage (NCBI taxonomy): Eukaryota > Metazoa > Chordata > Lepidosauria > Squamata > Pseudoxyrhopus > Pseudoxyrhopus heterurus. The sequence goes on along the minus strand of JANHJO010001233.1, from coordinate 5,340 downwards.
GGCTTTATTCTTAAAAAACACAGGATTCTGATTTTCAGTTATGCGGTTATATAATTTTTTTTATAACTCAGTGAAGCTTGTCCGTGCTTTTTCAGATCTGTGGAGACATAGTAGACCAAATGGAAATATAGATATTTTCTTAACAAAGGAGAATAGTTCGTTAAGGGGATGGGAGAATGTTAGCCAGAAAGGATGCTGTCAGCAACATGTTTAATGGTCTAAATTTAAATGGCAATATTTTAAAACAGATTTAAAAGAGCAGACTTTAATAATAACTAACACTGCTGTTTTAAACACATTCTGTTTAAAAGCTGGTCTTACATATTTCATTACAAATAGGGCAGTGCCAGCTGTTGCAAATTATATAAAACACAGAGTCCAATGGAAAACGATTTTTAACCAAAAAAGACAGTAGGAAACCTCAAAATCTGTGTGGACAAAGTTTTTCTGGTTCTGTTCAAACTATTTTGGTGTTTGAACTAAATATTTTTTAAAACTGGTGAATGTTAATGCTTATATTTCTGCTTGTAAGTATGAATAGTGTCAAATCTGATCTGTTCCTATATATGCTTTTTTTTTTAAAAAAAGGATAGAACATGACAGGTCTGTTTGCTTCAGGGATTTGCTTCCTTTTCTTTGGTGCATGTTGTACTGTTTCCTAATGACAATTCTCAAAATTGCATTTAAAATGCAATTAGGACTCCTGAATTCACTTGAACTTGCTGGGAATATTAGCTTTTGGGGAAGTGGGAAATATTTACATCTTTACTTGGTCTCTTCCTAGTGGAATTGGTGGATCTACCTGGGAGTAAAACTCCAGGTATATCTGTAGGCTATATCTATTCTTACTCCTTTTATGAAGAGGTGCTTTTACGAAGAGGTAGCTGAGATAAGATTTGAGACATAGTATAGCCCTCTTTGCCAGGCTCTTTTATAAGAGAAAAGAAATGGGCCATTACTTATATCATTTTTTTCATATTAAAGTTTAAAAGATTTTGTATTAAAGAGATGCCACTTTTAACATTAAAAATGATTTGAAATTTCAATATGCGTATGCTTAAATGTTTCTGAACAGTTTGTGAATTACAGCTAAACACATTTTAGTTGAAAACAAAGTCCTGATCTCAATGTAGTTTTGTGCTAGCCTTTAGAAGACATTCACACGTCCTACAGGCTAAAGCAAATGAAAAGAGCAAGGTTCAAGGGTAGGAAATAGGGATGGAACAACTCTAATGATAAGTGTGGGCTAAGTCTAGAAGCTGAAGCTGAAAAATGTCATATAATTCTTTCATTTGTTGAAAGTTGAAATAATCTGGATCATAGTAGACATGAATATATAGAAAAACAACTTACTGATAGAACTGCAATTCAAGAAAGAAAACCTTTCAATACTGGCATTGTAAACTCTTCTAGTACAAGGTGAGCTTTGCATTTTATAGGATGCTAACATTTCTAGTAGAAAATAATTTTTTTCCAAGTTTTTGTTAAATTCATATTAGGCTGCCTTATTCAGCATGTTGCCATAAATTATGATAGTTACATATTTTAGTAATGTTCTATATTAAAGATTATCTCTAGAAAATATGAACAAAATAGTAAGCAAAGTACATTTCCCTATTGGTTTGCTGCCCGTTTAATTAGAATATATATATATATATATACACACACATACACACACATACACACACGTTGGACCATAAGGAAGGCTGAGCGTCAAAGAATTGAGGCTTTTGAACTCTAGTGCTGGAGAAGATTCCTGTGAGTCCCTTGGACTGCAAGGCGATCAAACCGGTCAGAGGAGATCAACCCTGACTGCTCTTTAGAAAGCCAGATCCTGAAGATGAAACTGAAATACTTTGGCCACCTCATGAGAAGGAAGGACGCCCTGGAGAAGAGCCTAATGCTGGGAGCGATTGAGGGCAAAAGAAGAAGGGGACGGCAGAGAATGAGGTGGCTGAATGGAGTCACTGAAGCAGTTGGTGTGAGCTTAAATGGACTCAACAACAACATAGCTAGCCAATCTTTATGCAAAGTCTCAAGCCTAACTTTAAAACTTTCTTAATTCTAGATCCTAATGATTTAAAGCCAGAACCATAATCAGTTGGGCTCTCTTCTTTTCCATCAGCTTTTTAATTTGTTGGTTTTTCTCTCTGATCAATTAGAAGTTTTATATAGACGTTCTATCCACCAATCCCATTTGTCAATTTCTGGACCAATCCAAACTGTATTTTATGACCAGCAACAGTATTTTTTCTTACTTGTCATTTTCGATCCCGTTGAAATTTCCTTTCCTTAGAAACAGTTACTATGGCAGCAGCGTTCATTTTCTAATTTCCAAATACTACAGAGGGAACCATTCCTGATTCTCTTCAGATTGGAGATTTGAGGATCAAAGAGAGTGTCGGTAGAGATTCTCAGTCATCCAGGCCATTCAAAAGAAAAAAACAAGACAGTCCAGTTGCCTCCTGAAAAAGCACCTTTGGGACATCCAACACCGTCTTTATCCCAACTTGATGTTCTCCAAATGTTATGGACCATAATTCCCAGCACTGTCTTTCCCCCAACCAGATGTCCTCCAGATATTTTGGACCATAACTGCGCTTGCACCCTGTGTATATTCTTTCTCCCTTCCTCTCCATCTTTGATGATTTTAGCCGATTTTAATGTTAATATTTATTATTTTAATGTTTTATTTTGTTGTTTTAACTTGGTTGTAAGCCACTTGGAGTCGCTCCTTGGCTAGATAAACAGCATACAAATTTAATAAATAAATAAATAAAAATAATGCCCAACAGTGTCTTTACCCCCAACAAATGACCTCCAGATGTTTTGGACCATAACTCCCAAATGTATTCAAACTGCAAATCAAGAGCAGGATCAAGCATCTCCCATGCTGCAAATTTTCTGCTTGAAGTTACCCCCTTTATCAGTTTTTCCTGATCTAAAGACAAGTTGGTGTTTCTGTTTCGTTCAATGTATGCCATCTGCAACTTAACTTTCTTTACATGAAAGTCCTGTCCATTTGCAGCCATGGTGCACCACTGGTCAACCGTCAGTGTTCGAATAAAGATATATTTTATACGTATGTTTCTTTCTTCTCAGCTGACAGCCCTTGTTTCTGGAGCATTTGCATTAATAACTACGAGCACCGATAGAGCCTTTCAGAGTATTAGACCCAACTTATAAATGAACGTATTGGTTCATCACAATTCATTAATCAAGACTGTGCTGAATTTAACAGGCAGCAGATTATTAGACACCAAATTATACAAACTGGGAAAGGGTGGGGGTAGAAAGCATTTCCCTAGGGTCAGAGGTAACGCAAATGGTTTTGCACAGAACTATAAACCCCTATTAAATTAAAGGCACACAAAAATTATGTTCACTGCTTATCTAAAGTAATTTTTTAAGGATGTTACACTAATTTACTTCTTAACTGGTCCTGGTTACACAGTAAAGGACTAAAGGTTAAATGCAATGGTTCCTTTGATGCTTGGTTAAGCAACTCATACTAACATATCTTTAGAGAGGTGAAGAAATTAATGAAATTACTACCATAATTCATTGCTAATGGAAAACCGTCAATGCATTCAGCCAAGAGTTCAAAGGAATTCTGAATGGACCCAAGACCTAACCCCCTGACTCACATGATTAGATTTGCAACTCTTGTTTCAACTTCTCTCAAGAGACGGATTTGTGGTGTAACTCCGTAAACTTTGCAAATTGCTGACCTTGGCAGCTGAGGTCTTCCTACAAGCCACAAATCAAAAAATGATCTTTCTTTTTTAATTTCCATTAACTATGAGCTTTTGGTTTGCTTTATTCTTTTAAATTATTTAAAAAAAAAAGGTAAGAGGTGGACTGTTCCACTCAGAAAGTAGTCAACACAATGAATATTTTAATTTGGCAATTAAAATCTTGAAAAGCAATATAATGTAAATCATGAATTGCACAAAACCTGGATCTTAATAAAGGAAAGCGTTCCTTTTTATTACTGTCCGAGAGAAGAAGAAGAAAAAAATCAGTTTCTGATTGAAGCAGCATGAAAGACTGAGTAATAAAATGAAATTAAAAAATATTACTTTGTGCAGATTTCATTTGGATCTTTTAAAAAGTGCTAATATATCATTGTGAATGTGCATCACATAATTCATAACCAATGAAGTCTGCTAGTGCCCTGGAAAAAAAGAAATGCAAAACTGGAATTGTTCACTTGCATATTTAAGATCTTTCTAGAGAACAGTATTACTTAACTAAGAATGACATGATGATAACCTAAATCTAAGCCTATTTTACTATACATTTGTTTCATGCTACTACCACCCAATGATACATGTATAAATTAAAAAACATCCACAGTGCATAAAACTTTCTCTCTAACCTCCTTCTTGTATTTTCCACTTGTTCTCCACGACCTATAATGAAGTCGATTGTATTTCAGATATGTTTATGTGTTAGCAAAACATGTGCTACAAGGTTGAAGCATTCAGAGTAGAAGATCTCACTAGATATTGTAATTTATATTTGTAAATTCTACACAATGAATTAAATATGTCAACTGAGAATATTGCAAGTACTAAACTTTTACTAAATTCTGTTGCTGATTTGCCAGATACCTATGATAAATTCTAAATCCTAAATTGTAGTTCTCTGAAGATCTATTTCTGATTTTTTTTTTCTGTATTAAATTTCTTTACTTGCATTCTTTCCTTTCCTCCTTTTTTCTTTCTTTTGTTTAGATTTGTCTTTTACTTAATGTAAGATCCTTAAATGAATAAAAAAGAAAGTAACAAGCAGTCCTTGATTAACGGGAATTGGAACAAGCAACTCTGCTAAATAATGCAGTCACGAAGCATGGCATCTTATGACATGTCAACTACGATAATAGTTGTGGAGATTCCAGTTGCAGTCAATGAGCAAATCCCACACAGTTGTTAATACAATGTCATATGGTTACCATTTGCAACTTCCTGCTGGCTTCCCTAATGACTGTGCTTGCTGGAAGTGAAAATTGCAAATGGCGACCATGTGACCATGGGATGCTGCAACCGTTGTCATTGCAAGCTGGTTGCCAAGCACCTGAATTGAGATCATGTGATTATAGGAAGGCTGTGACAATCCCAACATTGAAGACCAGTCATAAGTCTCCTCGCTCAATGTGACTGCATTGCATGTCATTGCAACTTCAATTGGCCATTGAATGAGCGGTCATTAAGCCAGGACTACTTGTAATCTATTTCCCATTTCAAAAGGAGCAGATCCTTGTTCTATCCTAGGCCCGTAACAGACGCTCTCAGCTGGTTTCTTAAAGACAAACTTCCATTTATTTGGCAAACACCC
>JANHJO010001232.1:105513-120464 GCA_032468235.1 Pseudoxyrhopus heterurus | reverse complement strand
GACTCCCAGAATTCCTCCTCCAGTCATGTTAGCTCAGGAATTCTGGGAGTTGAAGTCCACAAGTGTTAAAGCTGTCAAGTTTGAAGACCCCTGGTCTAAATGCTCATAGTTTTCCCAGTGAAACTATGGTTAAGTCTGTTCAGGTGTTGTGAAATTAAGGAGTTTTCATCATGTCTTTTGACTACTAGTTGGTGTTCATGGATGCACTCTGCTAGCCTTCTGCCTATTTGTCCTAATAATCTAAAATTAATCAAAGATCTATTAGAGACAACTTATCTATGAACAACAATCTGCAAAAACACAACTGAGAAACAATATACTTGTCTAAAAGATGTTGGATATAAATAGGAGCAGGATTACGCAGAAAAGTAAAAAAACACATACAGGGGGAAATATATATTCAAAACTTTGCATCCGGTAATGTAAGAGTCTCATCCAGGAAATAAGCATTTAAAAAAAAAAGTTAACGGCAACATGAATTGAGGAAGAGAACAACTTTATACATCAAGCAATTAAGGAAGTTACAAGATACAGATTTTACTGTTAATTAATAATAATAAGAAAAACACAGACAAGCTGGAATTCTGCCTTACTGACATGGATATCAAAATGAACTTTTTTGATCTCCACATCCTTATTTACAGATGTTGCAGAGGCAGTCACTGAGGAAGTTTGAGCTATCACACTCTTTTCATTGCATTTGTCAGCCTTCCTGGACACAGAAAGCAAGACCAGAAAAACTCTGAAGTTTCTCTTCTCCATGCAAATGAATCAAAAGTTAGGACTTCAAGAGGTGAAATCTCTACCACTTATTTAAAGTAACCTACAGAGTGATTTTGGGAGAAATACTACCTTGACTTCAACAAGATCCTCACTTGAATTATTTTACCTTATATGCAGATAGATAGATATACTGTATAACTGACTTCAACAGGCTTTGTCAAGAGATTCATACGGTCTTCAATCTGTTCAACACTTTTGGTTATCCTACAATCAAATTAGCAGTCAAACCAAGAAGTATTTGAGTCCAGGGGTTGTAGTACAGGCAGTCCCCAACTCACAACCACAATGAAACTCAAAATTTTATGTTATTAAGTGAGAAATTTGTTAAGTGGGTTTTGCCCATTTTACAACTTTTCTTGCTACATTTATTAAAAGTGAATCCCTGCAGTTGTTAAGTTAGTAACACAGTTGTTAAGTGAATCTGGCTTCCCTCTTGCCTTTGCTTGTCAGAAGGTCACAAAAGAGGATCACATGACTCCAGGACACTGCAACCGTCATAAATGTGAGTCAGTTGTCAAGCATCCAAATGTAAATCACGAGACTTATGACTATGGTCATAAGTGTGAAAAATGGTCATAAGTCTCTTTTTTCAGTGCCATTGCAACTTCGAATGGTCATTAAACAAACTATTATAGGTTGAGGACAACCTGTACATTAGACAGAGAGTCACATTTACCCATATAAGGAAAGAATGCAAGAACATACAATAATTTGAAATATAAAAAGAGAGAGGAGATCAAGGGTTTATTTGAACTACACCCATGATGGGTTGGGGTAAAACTCCATGCAGTCATAACAGAGATAAGAGTGATAGTGAATGCCGGGGAACACTGTTGTTTTCCAGCCAGATTTAAAAAACAAAAACAAAAACAAAACCTATTCATTTTACCCCCTCTGGATTACACAGTTTAACTCAAGATCTGGGCCCTTATTTTTTTTTTAATCAAGCCTGGAACCCTGGGATGGAACAGTGGATGGCAAAGTGCTCCAAGATGTTCATATGTGAACATCTTGTGAAAAACTAAATTGCAGTTAGTAAAATAAATCTAAATGGTTTGTGTCAAAGGATGTAGAGCACTCACTTTCCTGTCTTTCAGCAAGTAAACGAATAAAAGACACTTGACCCTTTTAAGTATCATCTCATGGCAATAATAATCTTTCATGCATATTTATGTACAGCACTTTGCTTTTATAATGGGTACTTGAAATGGTGTTATGCGAAGTGTGGCAAAAATATTCCTAGGACCCAATATCTAAAATGGCTCTGGTGTTTCTTGCATATCAATGAAACCTGTCCCACAAAATTTCTGGGACACGACACACACACACACACATCCCTTCTACATTTCTGCACATAGCACTCTTACACCAACTTAGTAACGTGGGTTTCTGCATCAAGAAGTGGTCCCCTCCCCACCAAACTGCTTTTCCTGGTGTGGAACTTTCTGTCATTAATTATGTACCCAAAAGCAAAATCATATGACTCCTGTGACCTTGGTAACATAATTACCTTACTGACACTTACAAGGGGAAACACTGTTTTTATTGTTAATTAATACTGCCAAATCTGGTTATGCAAATCTGGAGACAGGCATTCCAGCTAGTTAAATGTGTGTAAGAGGGAATGACTGTCCACATCACTTCCACTTTTTCTATGTGGTATATTATTGGAAATCTTTATTTCCTGCAGAGGATAAGGATGTGGTCATTATCAAGAGAATGTGTGTGCATGTGTGTGTGAGTCTGTCTGTCTGCCTATCTAGCTATCTATCTTACATTGATAGAGTTTGCAAACCCCCTATCACCACAAAATACCATAAAACATATTTGATAAAACTAAAAAAAGAGCAGATGTACAGTACATGTGCTGCAAGAAACACAATCTTCCTAAAGAATTTGGTGGACAGTAAAATATGAAACATATCTGGGGTCTGAATAGCTATTTTAATGGTTTCTGTAAAGAGCAACTGTGAGGGAAGTAGAAGGAACTTCTGAGTTCTTCATCAACTACATTTTTATTCTATCTCCAGGCAAAGGAAGGTTCATCAGACAAAGTATTACTTCTCGATTCTTGCAGTTGTTAGCCAGTGCTGTAATGAATTTAAAACCTGCTATATCTGCCATACCTCACCGTTAATTAGTTTTCTATTTATTTAGCAGATCTAGAAGTGAAAAGCAATCTATTGCGAGCGAATTGTTTGACTTTTATGCTAAGTAGGCCACATTCCAATCCTCTGATGTTAAAACTAGCAGGAGACCAACTTTCATCTTATTGCCGTGTCGAATTAGCACCCAGCAGACCATGGATACAAAAGCTCCTCTCTTCCACCTCCTCCTTTGGTGGCTTAAAAAACACCGGCATGCTCTTATGAGGCAATATAAACAGACACTAGGAAGTAATTTGCTGTTCCCATTTCACCCTTCTCTCTTTCCCCTCCTAAATTGAGAAGTTCACTTAAAATTAGAATCCATGAGGCACAAGCATTGGGCAAAAGCTATGGTTTCTATATTCCTTTTGAACTACACTTGCTTTGTCATGTAAATTTTAAAGAGAAAAATAGAATAAGAGATATACAATAAGGGCTGGATGAATAGAAGAAAGACCCTAAAGTAGCTAATTCCCTGATTTTTTTTTTCCATACATGTTGGGGCTCTGGGAACTGCAGACCCACACATAGAAGTCACCTTTAGGAAGGACGGGCTAAAACATGTAGAGTATGGTTTAGGGCCGAAATCACATTAAGCTTGATGGGACTTATTTCTAGGTCATTTGGATTTATAAAGACCAAAGTGGCAAATTAAAAATGTGATTCGGATTATAAAACGGAAGTCACGATTGACTATATTTCTTTCTTATGTATATACCCCACCTTTGACTATATAATACAGTCTTAAAGACTACATGGACTTTCCCTTCAGAAAACTTCTAAAGAGGTCACTTAATGATACCTAGGGATTTACCATGAATTTTGCTGGTTCCTTGAACTTAATAAATAATTGTGAGAGAACAAGGAGAGACTAAGAAAGTACTGGGAAGAACTTTAGATATAAATGACTAATAGATAGGAGGTTCTTAGCAGCTTATCTCATAAATGTCTATGGAGACTCTCAGTCATCCAGGTCATAGTTATCCCAAAGGTGCTTTTTCAAAAGGCAACTGGATTTTGTTTTTCCTTGAAGACATTTTGCTCCTCATCCAAGAAGGTTCTTCAGTACTGACTGAATGGTGGAGGATGGAAGGATTTATATTCCCTGCAATTATCTGATTATTAGCACTCTTTCTGAGAGTCATTGAGGCCATTTGGAGGTTTATCAGAGGAGGAGGGATATGACACTACCTCTCTCCTGTTTACAACAGTCCTTTCAGCAGTCCCAAGAAGGTTCCACAGCCATTTGCACTATTCAGGTGACCCTGAGGGCACAGATAAACCTCCGAGTGATTCTCAGAATGAGTGTGAACAACCAGATGACTGCAAGGAATATAAATCCTCCCATCCTCCACCATTCAGTCAGAACTGAAGAAGTTTCTTGGATGAGGAGCAAAACATCTTCAAAGAAAAACAAAGTCCAGTTGCCTTTTGAGATTTACCTCATAAATGACATCTCAGTCTTGTTACAAAAAGTCAAGGAAGAAAAGATTCAGAATGTTAGAAGAATGTCTCTGCCTCAATGAACTTATTAATAAATGAGGGCTGGAAGTTCTTGCTATAGTTTATAGGATTTTGTACTTTAATACAAATCTTTGCATTAAAACATCTTACTGAAATTAGAGAATTCTGGCTTCCTTGATTGTGCCTTGCTATGGGGGCTTGAGAGTAAGCTTTAGAGAAACAGCTTTTTCAGATTCTGTTTCTCCTCCATACCTCAATATTTATGTTCTTGAGCTAAGAGCATTTGTCTTCAGCAAGTTTTTCAGGAGTTGAGTATCTTACAGTAAATTAATATTTTAAATTTAAAAAAATGGCCCCAAATCTATCCCAGAGAACTCACAGGATCTCATGTAATAATACGAAGTTCTCCCCTGGAATCTCACAAGATTTCTGCCAATATCATTTTTATTTTTCTATTTCATGTTTTGGTTATAGGGACAGCAATTGAAGACATCATGGGCTCCTGGATACATGCAGATACCATAATGTCAATTAAGAATTATATTAGAGAATGGACAGCGATTGCAACTAACTGAGAGCTATTAGCATACTGAGATTAGAAGAAAGACATAGATTATCCTTTTTGTATCATCCAGTAAGACCGAATTATCATTAGCTTAATAATCACACACATACTTATACATACCGGTACTATTTTTTCTTTATTTCAGATATACATCTGCATTCTATCACACACTGATATTTTTTTTAAAAAAAGAAAGATTTCCTCCATATGCAGCAAACAGATGCCAGAGACTGGAGACCTCGCATAATCAATGAATGATAACATATAGTATCTGTAAAACTGCAGGAAGAAATCTGAATTTCAGCAAATTTCCATCTACCCTGGTTTTCCAGTTTGATAAACTAGAAAAAAAAAGCCAGTTGAGCATAAAACTCCATCTGTTATTATAGCCTCGATGAACATGTGCCTAGCAAAAGAATATTCAGAGGAACATTTGAGAAATGTTATTGGGGGTGGGGAGCCCTGAAAATTTTGAAATGTCATCATCTAAGTAACAGTCAAGGTTTATACTAATCGGTAAGGATTCAACTTTCTGCAGATGTCCTGAAGCAGTCAAGCAGTATGTGGGATGAGACAAGTACTTTGCAAATGATTTATACACCTGTTTAGATGGCATAACATCAGGTAACTTAGGATTGTTCTGTGGGTGAGTGCTGCTTAAATTAGGCCTCCCTTTTGCAGCAGCAATTAATTTGCTTATATAAAACTTGGTTATGAAGATGTTCCACCAAAATACTCAAACCAGTGATTGGCAGATACAGCCTGCTGAATGGCAAGGGCAAGAGTACTTTAGAAACAACTTAATAGGGCTTCAAATTAACATGTGTGAAAGATTATATGCATCCACCACTGCATATGGATCTTAATTCTGTTAACAATATACAGTATTGCTGTTAGAATATTATTAGATTTAGACATACTATTTTTTTTTACAGATTATTACTATCTTTAAAGGAGGGATGTCAAATTGGCAGCCCGGGGGCTAGATGTGTCACACCCAGGCCACGCCCACCCCAGCTCCGTGAAGGGAAAAAATGTTGCAATACATCACATGACAGCAACGTGACATCACGAGTTTGAAACCCGTGCTTTAGACGGTAATATGCAGAATTTGTACTAAGATTTTTCTGAATGAACTAACTCTTCAGCATCCCCCTTCCAAATATTTTTTACAATGCTAGCTTGGTTCTTTCTACCATTCCCACGGGCTCATTTGCTGAACAGAAGACTAAGACTACCACCTGCTACTAGCATGATGTTATCACGGGCTCAGATTCAGATGTATCCAGGAAAAAGATACATTAAAATGCTTAAGACTTCATAAAAGCCTCAGTCACCACAACTTCTAAAGTATTCTGGTTTTCAGGACTATTTCATATTGGGTAGAATGAAGGCAAATATGGTTTGAAGATTATGGTGGTTGAGTGATATAAATCCAGAAAGATTCCATTTTACTGACCAAATACATTACCCAGCAATCTGCCAGTTTTCACCTGCTGCATTTGGCAGACCAGGAAAAAACACACCACTACTCTTTATTATTCCTATTATTCCTAACCAATTCTCATCAATAGCCAGATATCAGGATTTATTAGGGAAGTGAGTATGGTTTATCAGGAAGGTGATGTGATGAAGTGTGTGATTTATTGGGAAGCTAAGTATGATGAAGCACCCGCTTTTCGGAGTAAGATGGGTAGTATATAATTTTAATAAGTGGAAAGCATAAGAGTTGGATTGGAGAGTCACTTGTTGAGATTGACAGCTATAGAAATCAAATAAATAAATAAAGTGAAGTAAAATTCAAATTGAGCACTGAGTGTTCTTAGGACTTATATCCAGATGCAACAGTAGCAGATACTTTTCCTCTTGTCCAGAATACTTCTTTAGTCTTCAAATATGGAGAGCTGCACCTCTCTTAAATCTACCTGATTTCCCACCCATGACAAAGTTTTGTCACTTGAATAACCAATTTACTGATATGAAAAATTGACATCTTGGGCAAGACAGTGTCACATTTTTGGAATGTACTAAGAACACAATTATCTTACAGCTTTACAAAATGAATATTGTTGTAGTACAGAGTAAATCAGGGAAGGCTAACATGCTTTAAAAAGTTGAAATATATAGCAACGTCTTGGCTATACCTTTTGTGTTTTCTGAAGCAGGTGTTGGAGATAACATCTATTTAGTATTTTTTTATGAATTCAAATACAGAATTCAAACTATAGTACTTTAAACTACCTGTGGAAATTCAAATGAAGGTGGAAGTATTGTTGTAGTAACATCGTTTATTAATTTGCATAACTTCTTAAAAAATCTTTTTAATCTCTTTATCCTCCCCTTTTCCTTCTACAAAACGTTTATAAAACTGAAAGTTTCTCTCACAGCAACTTTGGATTATTTTTTTAATGATACATTTAAGGTGATTGAATAATTTATTGATTTACTTATAAATAGTATCCACAGGCTGCTCCAATCTATAACAAAAAGCTTCGTGTTTTTAATATGAATATATGACCTGTGAACTTTGAACACAATTTCAGAATTTATTATTGAGAAATAATAAAGTTATGGGATATAGTCACATGTTCTTTCATTTTCTCCAATAAACCTTTCATAGAATCATTTGTTCATCACTTAGATACTTCATAAGGTCTGATGCCTCTATGAAAGCTAGGCTTTTACTTAAAAGTCTAGAGTGCCCAGGTTCTAGGTAACTACTGGAATGATGGCAGATATGGCACTGTTTGGAAACAAAACTCCTGCATGGGTCACCATTAACTGGGCTGACCAGATGACATCTATTTTCTTTTTTCCTTTGTGTTTTTTAGTACTTTCATTCTATGGGAATGAAAATGGTGGTCCCAAATGGAATTTTACCAGTAGGTTTTTTCATAGCATGGCATTCTTAGTGAAATATTAATGGAGAAAGGGGGAAAAGCAGCACCCTCTGATGAATTCACGAAAGGAAGAGGAATGGCAAGGCCCCCAGGGAGGAAAGAGGGGCTGCATTCTGAACTGGGAAGCAGAGTGGTCTCATTGCATGCCATAGGCTAGGATTGGGAGAACTCTCTAAGAGATGTAATAGCCAAGGACTCTTTTGCTTTATGAATCAGATCCTCTTTGGAAAGTGACCTGAAGGCCATACATATTCCGTTACATATGCTGCAATGGCAGCAGAGGTAAAATGAGTTAGGAAAGTATGCAATACACACAATATATGTCAATGAAAAAAAGATACAACAGCAACAGTATTTCTGCAATTGACAACCCTGTAGGACAAAACAGCCCACAGAGTTCAAAGTTAAAATTAAATTAATTACCATTAATTTGATTACAACACATATGTTTAATGATTACCTGTCATTTAGAAATTATTTAGTGCAGTTATAATTACAATTCCAGTTGTGGGCTGCTACTGCTTTAAATGCCTTAGTATGTTTATACAGCCCAGGGCCACCTCACTTACAGTTATTCGTTTTGTATTATTTTAAAATTATAACCATAATTAAGATCTGAATCTTGGCACCATATATACTTCCTTTTATCATCTTCATTTGCAATATTTCAGCTTGTTGAATAACACTTTATAAAACTGGGGAAAATGATATAGCATATGAGAACATATCAGTTGACCCTTCTACAGGAATTAGTCATTTCATTAAATAAAATGACTCTAAACTGGTGTCTGATAATTTTATCTGTACTAAATTTTATTTATTTTTCACATTTTCGAACCAGTGATCTGCCTCAGAGAAGGACTCTGAAATTAGATTCCAAAAGCATTCTTTTTTGTTATATTATGCTAGATTTGTTTTGAAAAAGAAAACACTTATTGATATCTTGAAATTTTGTGCTAATTAGGATAGGTTTGCTCTGTATATATATTAAAGCAAAGCAAATGATCTTCTACTGTCTTGAACATAACTATGTCTGAAAGGCTTAATGAAGGTCTAGCACTTCTACCCTAGATGAGATTTTAGTCACATAATATGTATCTATTTAAGATACTCTCCTTCCAAGATAAATATTTATCATAGCAAAATGGTAGTTGCGTGTTTGAAAATGATCTTTAAATGTAACACTTTTATATAGTCCTGTAACAATATTAGTCAAACTATTTGTGCTGACATGCCTTACACAATTTATCAAGCAAACATTTCTGCCCAAAGGACAGTTTGAAGATAAACTAAATCCCACTTGTGTGCTTCCTATTACTTTTAGAAATAAGTGCTGTAAATTCCTATAAGCCAGTATGATCAGGTACAGCACACAAGGAGCTTTACTATCTTAAATCTGAAACAAAAAAGTAACAATTCCAGATGTAAAAGGCAGCGAAGAAAGCAAAATGAATATATTGCACCAACCCATGGTTTAACTATAATTTGCAGACTAGGTTAACTATCTGTGCTCACCTAATTCATTAAATACTAAATATTGGTTTTATGCTTTATAGGGTGCATGATTAATTAACGTAACATGCTACTTCAGAACTAAAAAAATTATCACCTAGCTGGATGTATGAACCCAATCAATAAGCACAGGTGTTCAAATTTCCTTAGGACCTCTGCGAGGGAGCCCCAATTTAGATATCTGAAGACCAATTGCAGCTATTGAGTCAAGGTAGTGCATATTGAGAAGCTTGACATTTTTTTAAAAACAAGAATGGGCAATCTGTGTCTCACCAAATGTTCTTGAACTCTTGGGTTACCTGGCTAAGACACACACACAGAGTGAAAAGTAGGATATAACTATAAATAAGTAAAAAACAAGGGTAATCGTGTCCAACATATGGACTTCCTTTCTACTTGAATTTTAATGAGGGGATTTTTCAAATTTATCTTTAGAATTCATTTTTTTATTTAAATGCATTTTAATTCTTTATTGAAGAATTACATGCTTTAATTCTCTTCATTTAATATAAGGTATACACACTTCATCTTATTTTTCTAATTTTTATAGTATTGAGTTTATTCAGCTTAGATATCTTAGAAATAATGTTAAATAAACACATAAAGCAGTGAAAAAATGGTGAAATGCTTTAATTCTTAGTATTAACTTTCTTTTATAACAAAAACCCCATAGAACAAACACAAAATTAGATTATATAATTAGCACTCAGCTTCTCAGCACTGACATTTGTAGAATTACATTATGCAAACAAATTCCACTTGTGTTATTTGCAAGGTTGAATTGTCTTTTGATAGAGAAATAATATTGAAGTGTGGTAGTGATACAAGCTTCCAAGATTAAGAAAAAGCATTTCATTTCAGATTTATGGAGAAGGCTAATAAAAAGCATTTCCCAAAATAAAACTGGGAAAATTAGAGTGTGGGTAAATCTTAATCCAAGTCAGAAGTGAGTCAATCAATTCTATACGAATTAGTGATGAAAGAATCTCCTATGTTTTAAATATATAAATTATAAGTCATTGTTACTCTGAACAATTATCATGTGGCAAATTTATTTTAAATAACATTATTATATCATATTTAAAGAGTGTATGATATGCTTAATCCAATTTGGCCCTCCTGTATAGATTATATGTGAATTTCACTCCAACATTCCCAACTAGTGTGATTTGTGCTGAGAATTCTGAGAGTTGAAATCTCTCATGTGGGAGCTGACCAGGTTGATGCAAACTGAAGCACATTACCTCCAAAAATAACTTGCTACTTCCTTGAACGTCCCAACCACCAAAGTGCTGTAATTGATCAGTGTATATCATCTGGGGGTCTTTTACGCCTTAAACTCATCTGGAAGCTAGCTTATTGTTGCTCTTGCTACAAACTCCCTGTGTGCCACATTATACTGAAACTTAATCTAGCTTGAAGTGATTTTTCATTCAGGAAAGCCCTTAGCATGGTAAATGAAAATGGTAATGTCAATATTGAGACTGATGTAAATGATAGGGTTTGAATAAATGAAATGTAGATCACTTTATTGGATCCAACTACATATGAAATTAGACAACTTGAAAACAAACTACAATGAAAACTGGTACATATTTATTAAGGCAACAGATTTTGAAATCCCAAAAGACAAGAATATAAACAGCAGGAGTCAGTTAAAATCCTATTGCTTTTCAAGAAGCAGTGAATATTCTGCCATATCTAACAAGTATTTAAATGGTAACACGGAATACACGTTTTAACATTTCCTATCGTTCCAAGAATGGAACAGTGAAATTCCCCAGCTTCTTGCTCCTAGAAGCAAATAAAAGAAATGGATTGATGGGTAGAGCTGCAATGATAAAAGATGGACAAGATTAATCTTGAACAATTGATTAAGCACTACTACAGTTCCAGTGTTTTAATGCAATGTATTCAACCTATCTATACCACTCAGGTTTTGCACTGTCAAAAAAGGTTTATATCCAAATATGTATGTGCAAAACCTATTATTCAATGGATAATTATACTAAAGTAGGAAACTGTTGCAAAATCCCAATAAAATAAATACAAAATACTTTTGTATGAAGTGCCCTATCTTGTTTAAGATTATGCTGTGATACAAATCACATTAGGTATAAATGAGAAGGCAATGAAGATAAACCAGTCACCTAATCTGATTGACAAATTAGGCTACCTACGGAGCCACCAACGGAGTTTTGAAAGGAATAGAGAGGCTAGAGATATATGAAGGGAAGAACATAAAGAAGCTGAAACATTCAAAAAGGAGATGAGGACAGTGGACACATCTACTTAGAGAAATGAATCCCTTGGAAAGTCTTTTAGATAAGTGTGAGTGGAATTGATATTACATTTAAGCTATGGGCCATATTCTTACATTGTATGAGGAAGGGAGGAGTTATATATAATTACATTTCTCCAGCAATGTTGATGTACGTATCATCTTTAAAGACAACTAAGATATTATAGAAAACAATGTAAGATCTACATTATCTATGACTCCTTTGTTTTTTAATGTTTTTTCATGCACACAACGGAATTTTTCCTAATTATTGGACAAATCAAACTAGAGACAGCTTTACAGTGTAAAGAAACACTGTATTTTACAGTTTCTATATTAATAGGCTGTATTGCTTTTTTTCCTGAACACATTCAAATCAAAAAGATTTTAAGCTTTTACATTTGCCTGATAATCCTTTCTCTTGGCAAAAGGTTTTAAATTTGTTTGCCTCTCTTTTTCCATGGGAACTGTTTGGTAAGTGCAGACATTAAAGCTGACAAAGCTTTGTCTGTGTTTTCCCGCTTTGCTTGGTTTCTGTGTCTGTGTGTGCAGGCATGCATTCATTAAAGTAATTCTTCAACCTTCAACAACAGTGCATCATAAATGAGGGGGAGGGGAGGACCTCATAAATATTTAGATTCTCTCGTCTACCTTCCAAAGCAAAGGTGGGGGCAGAATGTTTGGTAAGGATCTAGTCAGAGTTAATCTGCATGTGAACCAAAAGAAGATACAAAAGGATGAAAAGATGCTGGAAACTAGTATGCAAACCCACTATCTCTAGAGGGTTATTCATCTTATTCTTGTCAGCCCAGACCCAGTCTCGCTGCCTAGTTGGATTCTGCACATGACCAACAGCTTTGCAAACAGAACTTGGCAAGAGAAATGTGCATTTTGTTCCTCCATGTGAAGCACCCTTTCCTAACCTGGCACCCTCCAGATGACTTGAAATCAGGATACACCGATGTGTCAACCAGAACTATTTATGATAGACGATCTAGGTTGTTTGTTTAAGGATTACAATTTGGATATAGGCAGCAATTATACATCTTTTCCAAAAAGTGCCTTTGCTAGTTGTTTCCCTTCCCGCCCCAAAATAAAAATTCATAAATGTTAAGATCCATTTAAATTTATAAATCTTAAGATCCACAACACTTAGAACGTTGAATACAATTTATGGAAGTCTATCATTTTACATCAGAATGGAAAAAATGAATAAAGCTCTCAAGGTATCTTAATAAAAGTGCAATTAAAATTTGCCCTTCATAGAAATTAGTATTTTATATAATGTACCAAGCAAATAAATAAGCAAATATTGTCTGGAAAGTTAAAACTTTCTGGAAATGAAGTCAATTAAATTATGCTTGAAGAATCTTTTTGCGACACACTATCAAAAAGGTTTGTTAAATAGATGTTTTATCAAGAGAATTGATGGAAAATTATTTAGTCAGGAAGCCCTATTTTTATCTTTTCAAACTGGATTTGTTTCCAGATTTTTCCATGCCAGTAGACATATTGCTAAAGAACTTTTGATTCATGAGGAAAGCAAATTGTTTTGCTGTCTGGTGCCCTCAATTTAATCTTCTAGACTGTCTTTCTGACTGTTGGGACATTTCTGGAAAACTTAAAAGACACTGTAAAAAAAAAAGAAGAAATTGTTGACCATCACTTCTTTTCTACACTCCAAACTTGGTCTCTCAGAGATAATTGTGTGTTGTGTTAGAATCCTTCTGCAGAAAGGGGAAAAAAAACAGTGTATAAGAGGAAGGCTCTAGATTAAAGCCACACTTTTAGTTTTTGTCTTTTTAAATGATACCTGCTTCTAATGGGGAGCAAAAGGTTATACCTGCACTTTTTGTGTGTGATTGAAAGAAAAATAGAACTTCAGTGCTTATGATAGTTTATTTCTAATGGATAGCATAGTTTTTAAACAAAACAAAACTTAAAAAAAAAGTTTGTTTAAAAAAGAACTTGTATTTGTTCAAGCCAGTCTTTCATAGATAAGACTTTAAAGATTAACTTTGTTTCAACATACCTATAGTTATCATACTTCCTTTGAATCTTCATGTAATCCAACACAGATCCCACAGTTTTTCCCAGGAGAATCAATATATATGTAGAAAACAAATTAAGAGTTTTAATTATTGAATTCTGAATACACTTTATAACATAGTTTGGAAAAACCTTGTCTACATGCTTGCATTTTAATTTTCATTCATGGAAATGAATTTTTTAAAAAATCCAAAAGACTGATTGATGGTCTTTTAGATTACAATAATCTATACTGACTCCTGGTAGTTTACATTAATAACAACATAAAGTACATACAATATTGAAAAAAACCCAGACTATAAAAAGTGTAATAACACCACATGTGCAAATGAGCACCAGGATGATGTTATTCAATCTCCAAATGCCCTCAGGAACAATTCAATTTTCAACAATTTACTGAAAGGCAGTAAGGAGGCTGGACTCTGAAAGACCAGTCTAAAGTATAGGTTCCCTGATTTTTTTACAGGTCTCTTTTGCTTCAAGAAAACAGTCGTATAAGTACTTTAGCATCAAGTTCTTTGAGTTAAAACCAGCACTTTGAATTGTACTTGATAACCTATTAGTAACTAATACAGTCATCACATTATAGGTCATTTAGGATCATGACAATTCTCATTCATCATACAGGCCTCTGCCTTTTGGCCAACTGCAGTTTCCAAATGGTCTTCAAAGGCAGCTGACTGTAGAGCTATAAATCAAATGGCTATTAAGTGCATGAATCAATATTGATAGGAGTTTTGGTTCTAAGTAGAGGCACAAGTGGCATAGCAGCTAAAATAGACCAAATACCCACCTGGCCTTCAACCTCTCTAGCAATCTGTGAGTTAATGAGATACCCTCAACTTGTGAATCTGCTTTTTCAAGAATACTACCGTATTCAGATTTATCATCAGAGCTGATGACAAGATGAAAGACATTCTAGACAAGTGATAACTGCGTCTAGTTTAAGCCCAAACTTCACCAGTTCGCAGACACTAATTTCCAAGACTTCTATAACATCTCCAGCTTAGCCTGCAGTGGAGATATAAAGTTGTATATCTTCATTACTGTGATCACACCTCAAATATGGCACATAACTGAGAACTGGTTGACTTCTCCCATTTTTTTAAAAAAAATTGACTTGTTTGTTGTTCCTATGTGAAATGTTTATTTGACCTGCATAGGCTCCCATTCTGTTGTGGTTCCGCAGCGCGTGGCGGATTTGGCAGTTGATTCCGACTCTGAAGGAGAGACCATGTCGGAGCCAAGGG
>JANHJO010001232.1:92509-105413 GCA_032468235.1 Pseudoxyrhopus heterurus | reverse complement strand
TATTTAATGCAGAAGAAATGCTCTTTTAAGTTCAGTTTGAAAATAAAACTTTATTGTTCCTTTAACTGGTGTCGATCAGAGTGTTTGGAGCGTGGGACAGAACACATTCTATGTTCTATAACCCTGGGCAGATCACAGAACATCAATAAAAGCATAAAAACCACAAGAAAAACTCCAAGTGCTTCAAAAGCAACATCTCCCCACGTCCACTTGCAATTGTACTGAGCTCCAACCTCACTACCTAATGCTTGCAAGAACTGTTATCTCTTCAAGGCCTTCTGGAAGGCTAGAAGGGTGGGAGCTGCCAGATCTTTAGAGAGAAGGATATTCCATAGAGCAAGGGCTGCCACATAGAAGACATGCTTCCTAGGTGAGAGGTGTGCATTTAAAGGAAGGGACCTGTCCACTTTATCAGACCTGGTAGAAGTACAGATACCCCACATGAAATTAAGTCCTGCAAAAAACCTGGTTCTATACCATTCAAGGCCTCAAAAGTGACAACTAGCACCTTGAATTGTACCTGGAAAGGGATTGGAAGCCATATCATGCCACAGTAGCCAACTTCTGTAACAGTTTCTAAAGCTATGCTCTGTACAATCCCAGTATTAGAATGTTCTTACACTATGCCAAGTGCCTGGAAGAATTGATAACTACTGTGCTATGTTTGTTTCCTGAACACAACTAAGGGATGAAAGAGTGAATTTTTTTCTTAATTTAGGATGAGCATAACAGGGATTTTTTTCATGGGATTTTCATTCATTCATTTTTCAAGCCCCAACAAGAATTGTATCTTTGAATGAAGGCATGCTAGCAGATCTATCTTGATTATGTTACACTAGAAGAATTTTTAAAAATCATCACCAGAAGAATTTTGAACAAAAGATCACAGAAATGAAAGGCAATGGAAGTCTTACTATGCTTTCTTCCACATATACTTCTAAAGTGGGTTTTCACCACACAGTACAATCCAATATTGAAACAGGCTAAATATTAATGCTAAGAATTTAATACATCTGATATTGACGAAATAGGTTTTCTTATACAACCTCTTATAGCCAATTTGGTGTAGCGGTTAAGGGCTCAGGCTAGAAACCAGGACACCATGAGTTCTAGTCCTGTCTTAAGCATGAAACCAGCTGGGTGACCTGGGCCACTCACTCTCTCTCACTCTAGGAAGAGGCAATGACAGTCCACTTCTGGAAAACTTGCCAAGAAAACTGCAAACTCTTCCAGGCAATTGGCAGGAATCAAAAACTGATTCAAATAAAACACGCTAGCAAACACAAAACAATATTATACATTCCATTAAATTTTATAGCAGATGTGTGAAATATAAAGAAAAATATTACAATAAGTTTTATTTCAACATTCCTTTAGCTGTTTTTTAAAAGAAACATTCCTCATTAAAATGCTGACTATTCCGTACCTTTGAAAAGTTCAAGAAATATTGTTCCAGAGCAACAGTACTCAAAGTGTAGTCTGGTGACTCCTAGGGTCCCTAAGACTATGTTTGCAGAGTCAAATAAATATTTAACATTTCTCTGTTTTAACTTCTAATGCAGTAAACATTAATAGATCTAACTCACATAAACCAAAGCTCTTTGGGATCCTCATTCATTTTTGAGAATGTAAAGGGATCTCAAAACCAAAACGTTTTGAGAACTGCTGTTGTAGATTATCTTTAAGATACTCGCATAGTAGAAATCATTCTTTAAAAAAAAGATGAACAGATAAGGGCTTAGTTGAGGCCTAGGGAAATAAAATTGCCACTCTACAGTATACTTGAATGATCAGATTTTTTAGCAACATAGAAAAACATATCAACAGCAAGATTCCCACAATATACTGACTTTGGGTAAATGAAATGATCAAAATGAAGCAAAACAATACATGGTTCTGTACTTTTTAAATTCTGTGAATTAGTCCATGAATAAATGTTTGAAATATACCTAAAAGAAAGTAGATAACTCAGTACATGACTTAGCCCTCATGTACTTAGTCTATCACTATTATTACTATGTCAGCTAATTGGTATGTTTTTTAGAAGATGATTGCACACTAGAGCAATATTCTTTTTTAGTAAGTAAGAAAAGGAAGGAAGCTTAGAGAACAAAGCTGTGAATTTGGTCACACCCAGGGATATGTGATCATCAGATTTGGTGTCACAGTCACATGGAGAACTGTGTCTCCCTTTTGTCGCTATTTCAATGGGAAGAACAGACTAATCCTATGGCAATCTGGGCAGTTGCCTAGTTAAGAATATTAAACAATACTCTTGAAAACATTGGAATCCTCTTGAAAAGAAAATGAGAACAGCATGGTCTGTGCACATATATAAGTAAATCTACATGACAGAAAGTAAAATAGTTCTAATAAAAAAGCAACAAATAAGTAAAACATCTCACTTCCTAATGTTTATTAATTATTAATTAATCAGTTGAAGTCTGAAATATTGCTCTGAAGGTATTCTTCTGCTTGACATTTCTTTTAACAGGGCAAAAGAAAGGCCAGTGGAGCGATGCCAAAGCAGACAGGATGAGATCAGCCCATTCACTGTTAATTCTTACCTTTAAATCATCAGGCAATACCCCATAGTACTTATTAAGAAGTGTACTAAAGTCGATTGAAGGACTAAGAAAACAGGTCTAGGATTGGATTGTGATATATCTAGCTTTCAACATTTGAAACTAGCAAGCAGTAGGAATATATTTAAGAAATCATGCTAAAATGGGGTTACTTTATATGTTCTTCTTTTAATATACATATTGAATACAGATATTCTCCAAAAGGAGAAAAAGATCTGTTAATTCAACCAAATTCCTTTTCTCCCGCTCCTAAAACAACCCCGTATAATCAATATTGACAGAAACTTGATTCTAAATTTTAGAATAAATGTTTAAATTAACAATTACACTAAACATCAGTACACACATAAGTTCTTGGGAAAGAATGACACCATTCTGATTAAGAGTCAAAACAATTAAATTATTTCTAATGGTATGTAAAAATAAACTTAAACCACTGGCATCCATGTGGTCAATTTTATCAATATCCTTGTTAAAATACAGAAAAGTGGACAAGGGAATTCATCGGAATTTGTTACTGCGTTTTTATGCATCAGGTTTCAGTGAAACACTGTCAATAGAACTACTGATTAAGCTTCCATGGGGAATAAGACCAGTTGTTAAACAAAGTGAGCCATTCTTCCACATAAATGAGTGGCAGGTGCTTGGCAAGCCACTTTGAAATCAGTTTTTATGAAATACAGGGCTAGCATTAGGCTACATCAACAATACAACCTATTAGAAGATCATCTCTTCCATATCTTTTCTTAAGTCCCTTCCTTTTCTTTTTTTATTCAGTTTTGTAGAAAGAAAAGCCAGGATGCTGTAAACTACATACTATTTATAACGAGGATGAACGTTAAGAATGCAGCCATAGAAGTTTTATTTATTTATCCTCTCCTAAAAAGGAGAGAAAAACACACCCTCTGGTTATTTATTTGACCGACAGCGTGGAAGTATTTAACAAGGAAAAAAAAAAAGAGCGGAGGCACGTCTTCTTTGCAGACTACCTCGAAATCGGTGAAAATAAGGTGCAGATTCGACAGCAGGTCGGCTGACCCCAAAGGAAAGAATTCATTCAAGCTGTTAGTCTGGGCGGGAAGTTGATTTCTAAAGATACTTGCGAACACAGGGAGCCTTAGGCTTTCATGGGGACTTCAATTCATCTCGGTGGGATTTACTAAAAGAGTAAGGCGGCTGGGATGCTATGCTAAACCTCCCTCGTTTGAAGAAGCGAGAAGGGACAGGCGGCGGCGGGGGGATTCGGCTACTCGGCTCCTTCCCGGCTAGTCAAGAAATCCCGAAGTTGTTTTTTTTTGTAATATTAAAGAGAGTTTTCCCGCCTTTCTACTCCGGCGGTGAAGTCCTGCCGGCTACTTAAAGCTTTGGAAGAGCGCATCAGCCCTCGGTAGGACTTCCCGCAGGAAAATGAGCCTAGGTCAAGAGACGGGCCAGGAGAGGTACATAGACTTTCACGGGAGACCATCCCCACCCGGCACCCACGCGTGCCGCCGCGCCCAAGCCTTCTGGCGTGCAGAAGAAGGGGGGATGCCAAGCAGACGGGAAGGAAAGCGAGCAGCCGCTGCCCAACTTCCCAGCCCGTCCCTCAAGAAGTGCAACCGGCCGTGTCCGCACCGCCAGAGGTCCGCGCCGCCATCCGATGTAAAAGCATTGGCTTCCCGCCGTTAAGCGCTCGGACAGGGGGGATTCCCCCCGCGTGCGGTGGGAAGACACCTCCTGAGGGAATGGGTGAGCTAAACTTTGCACGGGGAAGCACCTAACGGCTTTCCCGCTCCCAGTTGTGTTTCCCCGCGGAGAAGTCGCCTTGCTTCACAGCCGCACTCTGCCCTGGCCCTCGCCGCAGCCGCTGCAAGTGATACATAATCACCCCTTCTTGGCGACCCCCCACCCGCGACCCTTCGTCTGTCTTCTTTCCCTCTCCGTCTTGCGCAAGCGCACAATGCTCACTTCGACCCCGCCTCTTCCATTTCAATCCTAAGCCTCACTATAAGGGGCCGCGGGCCGGCGCGACAAAATTGAAAGCGCGCGCGGGCGCGTACACCCTCGTGCGAATCGCGGGTATCAAGAAAATGCAGCGCGCTTGCGCCTCAAAGGCAGCGCAACCAGATTCCCTCCTCCCACTTAAGCACCATGTGACCGAGCCCCGCCCCAACACCGGATTTGTGAAGTAGCCCGGAGTTTGTTCAGTTTCTTTCTCGTGCGGTCGCGTACGGGATTTCTGTTCAAAACAAAACAAAAAAAATCGGGAGGGCGGCAAACCGGGAGGGGGAGGGGAAAAGGAGGAATCACGCGCAAGCGCGCAACCACCTCGCGCGTAAAAGTAGTGCGAGGCGGTGGCGCGAGGACTCGGGGGCGCGCGCCATTCCAAAGCCCAGGCACATCACACGGGTGTAGTTGTGAGGGGCACTCTCCCTTCCGCTACACCGCCGGCCGTCAACCGAGTCCCCAGTCCCTCACAGGCAAGCTGGCGGGGCGGGGCGGAGTGGATCTGCCCAGTGGCGCCGCCACTACCGTTGCCGTCGCTGATTAACGGCCGCCCCGCCTCTGCTCCTCCGCTGGCCCCCCTCCCTGCCTTCTCTGTTCCCTCCCCTTCCCGCCGTCGTTGCTTGCTGCCGCCGCTGCCAGCGCCGCCTGAACTGAAGCGAACTCCAGAGCGAACTGAAGAGGAGGCGGCGGCGGGAGGAGAAGGTGAAGGCACCACGGCGGCGGCAGCGGCGGGGCTGAGAGTCGTCAGCCTCAAGCAAACGGCAGAAGCAGGAGGGGAGGGAGGCGGCGCGGGAGACGAGGCGGAACTGCCACCAGCAGCAGCAGCAGCAGCGGCGGCGGCAACAACAACAACGGAAGCACCGCCGGTGGCCGGGAACAGCCTTACAATACGCGGCAGCGGCGGCGGCAGCGGCAGCAGCGGGGACTCCTCGGGAAACGGCCAAGTCCGCCGCCCCTTTGCCTGCCTCCCCGCCTCCCTCCCCGCCGCGGAGACAGACCAGGGGGCAGCAGCGCCGAGAAAAGGGAGCCGCGACCGACGTCTGCGTGTGCGGCGAGGGAAAGGAGGGGGAACTACCGAAGACTGCGCCGCTTTGGAGAAAGGCATCCAGTGGGAGCGGCGACAGGAAGCGGCAGCGGCGGTGGAGGAGGATCACTGTACAGTCGGGGTGGTGGAAAAAGACTAGGGCGCAACCCTCCGTGGTGGCGGCGGCCGAGGAGGGTTTTGAGGTGGCGGTCATCGAGTTCTCTCTCTTATTTTCCTCCGAGACCCGCTGGGGCGTGCTTGTGGCTTCTTCGTTGAGACCCCCTTTTTCCGCTCTCTTGTTTTCGTAAGGGGGGGAAGAGGCCTCTCCCCCCCTCAACCCACATAACACACCCTGTTTCTTCCCCGCCTGGCGTGCACCCAGTGCGGTGGTTGGACGAGTGCTGGTGCGGGCGCTCGCTCGCTCTCTGTTTGGAATATGGTTGGGGAAATGGAAACGAAGGAGAAGCCCAAGCCGAGCCCCGATTACCTGATGCAGCTGATGAACGACAAGAAGCTCATGAGCAGCCTCCCTAACTTCTGCGGGATATTCAACCACCTCGAGAGGCTGCTGGACGAAGGTAAAACGCAATTACAAAAACTCAAAACGGAAACCCCCCAACAAGTAACTCTTCTTCGTAGGTCGGAGGGTGAGGGGGAAAATGGTGGCCCCTGGCCCGGCCTCTCCGCGACATAGATCCGCTTTGCCCTTCTCGTTCCTCTCCTGCAAATGGGGGCGGGCTAGGCTTTGCGCCCCCTCAATGGCGTCTTTTGGCTTTGCCTCTTTTGCCCATAAACAAAGAGAAGCGGGAAGTCTACAACGCAGAAGTTTTGGCCTTTTGGGGAGCGATGAACTCCGTACGTCGTTTTATTTTTGTGTAGATCCTTTTTAATCGACACTTAGTATATAAAATTATATTTTGTACAAGAAAAAAGTTGGGCGAGGAGAAAGGTTTTTTTTAATGGGATTATAACATTTTGAGTTCTTAAATCTTCATTGAAGTATGAAAGGCAAAGTAGGCCCGATAGTACGTTTATGAAATACTTTTAAGCAACTTAGTCTTTCAGCCTAAACTGTACATGGCTGATTTTTATTTTGAGGTTGGGCGGAGGGACATGAAAACAACTGGAGAAACTTGAGGGCGCAGTTTTTATTCAGTATTGGGCTGGTTGTCGGCCTAAAAATACGAAAAAATGTTAGATCTGCGAATAAATATTAAGAACTTTATTAGCTTCTACCCTGAAAGACATACTGGATGATTATCGATTTGAGTCTCAAAAGCCAACGCGAAAAGTGTTTGGAGTCTCTGAATACCCATTGGTAGTTTTAGGCCGTGTGCGTAATCTCGATCTCCTCCATGTAGTTAGTTGATTTCCAAAAAGGTGCAAAGTAAGTAACTTTGCAGACCGAAGTGCCTGCAGATTTAGGTTTCCGCAAAATAAGTAACTTAAAATGTTGAAATTTTTAAGGAAATCATTTGGTTTGAGAATTCAGCTAGAAATGTCATAAACAGTACCTTCCTAAACATAAAAGTTTTGAACGTATACTATATGTTCAGTATAAATTTGAGTCAAAATCTACTTCTAAAAATTCACATCTTGAAACTTCCATATTTTAAGAAGATAGGGGTAACTTGGTGACTATCAGCCTCACCATTTGTGAATTAGACTGATAGTGCTTTTCAGGTTCCCTTTCAGATGATTTAATCTTTACTGTTGGGGAAGCATATTACAGCTGTAACTGAACTGTGACATATATTTGAAACATTTTTTGGTTCCTTTGAAGGATATTGTTCAAATAGCAGTTGATTAGAGTATATATTTGGCTAATTCTAGTTTAGATGAAAGTTAATAACATACCCTGATATCAAGTAAAGAAGTTTGAGTATAAACATTATATGGGAATAGTTTAGTATAAATTTGCCCTTGCAGTTCCTTTTTAAAAATAACTGTTTTTACCACAGCACTAACAATGACTTTAAACATTTCTGGAATCATCATAGGGGAACAGAACCATAATAAATCTGTAAGAAGAGTAAATGAGAATATTTTTGGTGTGCCTATTTCAAAAATATATTAAGTCACTGAATCTTTTGAATGCTCTTGAAGCTTTGAAGGCTTTGAGCTGTCAGTTTTTTCATAAATCCAAAATAAGGACTGGAAAATCTAATAATTCAAAAGTCAAACTGCTTGCCCCAACATTATATACCTTTTTTCCTGTACTACTATTGTTGTTTTTGTTTAAGTAGCCCCTTTAAATCCTGTTTTCTTGTTTGCATTGGCTTCTGGATGGAAGAATTGCAAATGTTGAAAACTTTCTGGAATGTTAAAAAAATGTCCTATGCAAATAAGTGATTTAAATGTTTTAAGAGATGAACGCTAAGGGGCGCCAGTTCTTTCTGAAAAAAAGATTAAGATGGTTTTAAACGTTAATATCAGAATCGGTGTATTTGTGTTATATTTAAGACATAAGAAATTAAGTTTAAAACACAAGCATATTCACGTAACTTATTTTGATTTTTTTTGCTTGGATTAGTGATATTTCTTTCCTATAAAATATTGCAAAAAGTTTATACAATTGGAAGATGTTAGGAAGAACACGTACAGTGTTATCCAGTATCACTTGCAAATAACTTGTTTTACAGGAATAACATTTTTCCTCAAGAGATCTTTAATGGTGGAGGTTTTTTTTGAAGATTACACTTTTTTGAAAGCTAAGGACTCTAATAATATAATACTGTAACTTCTGCGAACAAGCAGGGGGAAAGTAAAATACAAAATTTACTTATTCTGCAATTTTCACTTAATGCTATTGATATTTACACTAAATTATCAATATTTGGTTAGCTTATTTCAAGCTTAAAATAAAAAAAAAAACATACAGCGTTTTAATGAAATCTTACAGTTATTGAAAAAAAAATGGATATTTTTCCTATTTCCAAATTTTTATATATGAATGGATGTACTTTTGAAGGAGCATAAACATTTTCTGTTAAACACCTTTTTATATTCAAAAGTAAAGGAAGGGAAATAATAAAGGTTTTCATTGTTTAACATAATCTATAGCTGTTTCTATAAACGGATAAATATATCTAGTAGCAAAGATTTAAAAAAATGAAGCAATTTCTATTGGTTTACAGTAGCCTATAGAAAAAAGAGGAGGAGTTTTTCTGAGTTTGAAGCTATAATTCCATCAATTACATCTTAAAATCATTTAAAGCATATTTTAAAGGTAAAACCTTTTCATTTTTGAAAAGTGAAACCTGTTGATTTCTATTTTCTTGTGTCCTTGTGTTATGAATATCTATAAACTGAATATTAAGTTCTGGTCAATGATCCAAATCTTTCTTGGCAACTGACAAGATACACACATAGAGAGAGAAAGAGAAAGAGAGAGAGAAAGCTTTATGTCTATGATATTCTTAATTAAAAAAACACTCTCTTAATTAGGCTTCCAAGTTACTTTTTTCAGTAAAAACAGCAAGAAACTGCTATATTACATTTACAAATTTCTCCCCAGCCTTGAAGTGTGTGTGATGAATGTTTATTTTTCATAAATTGTAATTTAAACATGTCCTCTTGACCTGTAGTATATATTTATTTATCTTAATCTTTATAACTACACTCACTTGCACTGATAACTAATATATAAGGTATAATAAAAAACCCTTACCATCTAAAAATAGGATTTTTAAAAATTCTATGGCTATTGTGTATATTCTTAGCTAATATTATTCATTATAAGTTATTTAAAATTGGTTTGAAAAAATGTAACCCTGAATTTTTATTGTGAATGAATCATAATTAAATGATACATTATGCAAAAGAAAAAGTGTATATTACTAAGCAATCAAAACAACATGTTGCGGCAATTTTTCAATTTGATCCAACAGCCAATTTCCAAACAAGTATATTGGTACCACATTATTACAGATCTACTGCATGTATGAATTCATGCAATCCATTTTCAGCCTATTTCCAATATATTACACTGGAATTAATTCAGTTTTAAATGAAATATTTATAGAGGCTCAAGTTTCCAAAATGTTCTAGATTTCTCAGCACTTTTATAGTATGTGAATTCTACAGTGTAAATGAGTAGCAGTGGGCAGCCATTTTTAATAATTCCTGAAACAGCTAAATAATAAGGTAATATGTTACTGAATTTGAGATATTTTACTTAGAATTTTTAATTTTATAATCTATAATGTATAAAACACAACTAATAAGTCAATAGGTAACAACTAGAAATTCCAGTGAAAATATATTTAAGAACAGTATACAGGAGTTAACATTAATTATGTTTCATTCTATTACTGAAACTTTCCTCATTGCTAATATTATATATTACAGTACTTAAGTATATTACTATGAAAAGAAATCTACAAGATTTCCTTAGCAATTTTTTTCTTGAAATTTTCTATTATATTTTTATATTTTATATTATTTAATATATTTATATTTGTATATTAGTTCATTTACTGCACAAGAGAATTTGTCAGCTATATGCAAGCATTCTGGAAATAAGTATTTCATTCCATTTAAGGCATTTATGTTACTTTCCAATAGAAACAATCCTAATGATTTCCCTAGTGACATGATTTCTTTGGTAGAATTGTTAAATAAGAGAAACAATATGTCTCAGTTAAGATTTGTGAAGAGTCCTGTAGAAACATACCTGTATTAAATGTAAGACAGAGTGGGTAAGATTTCATTTGAAAGTTGCAATGTCCAATTAAATGGATGTATACTAGTAAATTTTATTTATTTGAATGTAGTACCTAGACGTGACTTTCATAACAGCAAATTATTTCCAGTGTTGGTTTAATAATAGTGGAAAGTCTTGGTAGTCTTTTTTCAGTATAATATTGTATATGATAATTTCCTTTGGGTTTAAAAAGGCTTCAGGGTTTTTAAATTTTAAAACTATAACCAGCATTTTGGAAAGATACTGAAATTATTTATAATTTGAAAATAGCTTCATTAAACCTAAATTATGTATTGACTAAATCAGAAGCCATTTCATAGTTTCTGATAAGGTTAGTAGCTACTTATGATAGAACTATTCAAAAAACATGTTTAATGATTTTTTTGGCACTTTTGGTTGAAAGTAAATAAAAAATGGTTTCTTTTTTATAAGTTCCATGTAATTTAGAATATATAAGTTTATGACAGTAATGGTAATGCATTTTAAATAAATATAGTTTACTGCAAACTATGCTCTTGCATTTCAAAGTCAAGATTTGTGGGAAATATATATTTCCAACTTTAAGATACAAAATACTAACTTAAAGTTCTCACTGTATAATAAATTTTATTTTTTTAATAGCTTAACATCAGATATAATAGTATGCTATACAAAAACAGGGTTAGATTAGTTTATTATACGAATACTTAATTTTTTTCTTATGAGGATTTTTGAAAAGATTGTCATTGTGAATTTAAGATGAATATAAAATTATTTTCCTGATTTGATATATTGATCATTTGATAGGTTTGTTAACTAAGAAAATATAAATAGAACCTTTACCTCTTACCCTTAAATGCACTTCATGTTTTAATATATACAGTAACAGGGAAGGAAGAAACAATAGAAGCTACTTTTTATGAGGAAACAACTGAATAATTAATTTGTCACACTAAGCTCCTTAATTCTTAAAGCACAGATTGCTAGGTTTTGGCTAAGATTATTGAGAGTTGTATCTGTTTTTGGGGAATCTTCACTGAACAGCAATCAACCATGCCATCCAATGGAGGGAGGAGATTTTTTCCAAAAGCATCTTAGTTTCTTATGACTTACAAGGGGAGGAAACTAAGCATCTTAGTTTCTTATGACTTACAAGGGGAGGAAGTTAATGATCATTGAGGCATTGAGTATCAATGAGATTGCTTACTATTTGGATGAAAGATTAAGAAGGATGCCAATATTATAAATTACACTAAGAAATTAAAATACATTCTGGAAGAAGGCAATATCGAACCATTTCTGTGCTGTTGCCAAGAAAATTATATAGTTGCATCTAATTAATCACTAGCAGTTGATTCAACTGTGATCTTAACCTTTTTTGTTTAAAGTATGATAATAAGCTGGGAAAAAGAAATTGTTAGGATAAAAGACTTCACTGGGTATTCTCAAGTGTTTCATGCTTGAAACATCTATTTGGTTTCTAAAACCCATTGTGTTTTGATATAGATATTGCTTTGAATATCACTATAACGGTGTATTGCTAAATAGAATGTATGAAGGAACTAAGTACATTATTTGGTGCTGTGTGTCTTTCCTGAATGAACTACTGGAAATTTAAAATACTATGTATAGTTTTTGAAACTGTTAGATTTTAAAGCGTGGATTTGTACTTCAATGCAGTTAAATATATAAACAGAATGTGAAAGAAGCAATGTTTTTTTAAATCTTTTTCATCTAGAATTGTGATTGTTGGCTTATTTGGCCCTCACAGATAATTCCTCACAGAGGAATTACAAAATAAAACAAATCAGAAGATTCTTGTGAAGCATGCAGACCTTCCCCAGAATTGCCTAGCCTGTGTAATTTGGAAAGTGTCTATTTGTTTATCCCTTTTTAGACAGTTTTTTGAATAGCTTCCAGAATTTTTATTTCATTGCTCTTATGGGAATAAAAATAAGAAGGTAACTTTATAAAGTCTTAGCTGCATTTTTCTAGACGCCTCCTATAAACTTAATAATCTACATTTCCAATTGCATATTTATTCTTTGTGTGTTGTATAGAAATGGAAGTCTGTTTGTTATGTTTTAAATTATATAAAACGGTCTAGTGTAGAAGAAAAAAGAAATCTGCCTTTCTTTGCCAACTCCTTGCATTGCCAAACTGATTGTGGAGAAAATGATTTCTCAAGTTAGATTGGAGCCCATTGTTGTCTATACAGAATCATTTTATTCTTCTTTGTTTACTAATGTTGAATTTGAACTAGAATTTAATACATTTGTCCTTTCCTTTAAAAAACTCAAGGCAATGCAAGGCACATGGCTCCTTTTTCCATTTTACCCAGAATTCTAGCAAGACTCCAAGGTTGATTAGGCTGATAGGGATTATTGGGGAATGGTTGCTTGGGTTGCGCTCTCATGTAGGAATTATTTGGGAATAAGTTTCCATGAGATTAGTGGTGCAATTCTAAGAAAACATGTAGTTAAAAAGTGAATAACTAGGGATATCCAACTAGCCCTATTCAAATAAGACATTACTAGCTAACACTTTTTAAAAATTAACTACCGTATATACTCGAGTATAAGCCGACCCGAGTATAAGCCGAGGTCCTAATTTTACCCAGGAAAC
>JANHJO010001232.1:20877-44367 GCA_032468235.1 Pseudoxyrhopus heterurus | reverse complement strand
ATCCCCCCCCCCCACACACACACCATTGTAGCTAGTGCAGTTGGAGTATTGCCAAATGCCATTAATTTGGATAATGAAGCAGTTGTATTATATTTTTTACAAAAGCATGGTATAACCCAATTCATGAATTTAGTTTTAATAGTAGTTATCCTTCAGTTTTTTATGATAATCATTAACATTTTTAAAAATCTAGAAACTTTACCTTACACATCATGCACAACACATTATAGCAAGACCCCAGATTAAAAATGCCATGGTTTAAGGACAACTCAGATCCAGATGGATAGGCAGGTACTGGCCCAGTCAACCAGACAACACTGATAGTAGATAAGGACCAGAAGATAGCATGGGTGATAGAAGCAGCAATGCCAAATGAAGCAACATCACGAAGAAGAGGTATGAGATGCTGGTGAAGTACTAGGTCCTGAAGGAGGAACTAGAGAGGATGTGGAAAGTATAGTGGTCTCAGTGGTAGTAAGAGTACTTAGTCTGTGACTCCTAACATGGGAGAGTGGCTCCAACAGATCCCAGGAACAACATCAGAGCTCTATCCAAGAAGAATGCAGTGCTAGGAACAGCTAAGATCCTGCACAGAACCTTCAATTTCCCAGGCCTCTGGTAGAGGACCCAAGATAGAGGAAGATACATACCACCTATAGGGATAAGAAGGGATTTATTTATTATTTACATATTACTTGGGTCATGAAACACTATTCTTTCAGATACCAAATTCCTATACTTGGAATAAATGATCAGACAAAACTTATCTATATTTTCTTTTAGTGACACTTCATTAATAGTAGAGTAGAAGACTTTAGATTTTAAAACCAGGTACTCTTCCCATAACAACAACAAACACTTTGAGAAGTGGAGAAAGCTTGCTAAAGCTTGACTGGTTAATCTTAAGCATTCTGGCTCATCTCTATGTAACTACAATATTTGAGTAAACATTAACTTTGTATATAGTTAATAGATTTCAAATTTGAAATAAGATATCTAGGAAGATGGAGCATGTTGTGTACATCTACTGTTTTTGGAAGAAATCCTTTAAGAAATTTAGAAATAATAATTTGTAAAGGATATTTTATATTTTGCAATCAAATGTATTTAACTAGTTTTCCTTCTCAAAATCAGAATGGGGAAACTATTCTGCCAAGGACTTTGTTCCTTGAGAAAAGTCTCTTGGAGGCCCTGAGATGGGCAATATGAAACAAATGGGTGGAGTCAACATTAAAAATAAATGGGAACAGGCACTCTCTCTTTGGTCTCTTCCTTTTCTGAATACTTTTTCTTTCCAAAGAGTGGGCTGAAGAAAAGGTAGAGCTAACTTTGTCAGAGATGTACACTGGACTTTTGATTATTGCTTCAAAACTCAAGGCGGTGGACACACACAACACACCTTCCTCTTTTTTCCCCATAGCAACAGTCCTGCGAGATAGGTTGGGATGATAGAGTGTGACTGGCCCAAAATCACTTAGCTGGTTTTCATGGCTAATGCAGGACTTGAACTCACAGTCTCCCACTATCTAGCCTGGTGCCTTAATCACTAGACCAAACTGGCTCTCTCTCTATACATATGCATAATAGTATACCCTTCATTATGCAGTATTTAAAAAAAAGAGTAACAAAAGGAATTGAAGACAGGAGATAAGAGAAAAGGAAAGAAACTCTGACCAAAGCCAGTTTATATTAAACCTATTCGCTACAACTTTCTATGCTGTTCTGTCCTTGAAAACCATCTTTGCTTTGATCATGTCCATACACCAATTCATACTTAGTCTTT
The DNA here is from genome assembly GCA_032468235.1 of Pseudoxyrhopus heterurus. Classification (NCBI taxonomy): domain Eukaryota; kingdom Metazoa; phylum Chordata; class Lepidosauria; order Squamata; genus Pseudoxyrhopus; species Pseudoxyrhopus heterurus. The sequence continues at coordinate 42,584 of JANHJO010001232.1, read as the reverse complement.
TGTTCTTTAAACTTCTCAGTTCTCTTTTTGAAGATCACATTAACTCCATTGTGCCACTAGTTTCAATTTCTTTCCCTTCACCTCATTTACTCCTTGCTGCTTAAATTTTGCCATTAATGAGAGGCCATTTTCTGATTTCTCTTATATGAAAAGAATTGGGGGCAGGGGGAGATCAAATATTGGTATCAGAAACTACAACAGGGATTAAATGTGCCTAGTACATATAAGTATCTATAGCCTCTCAAAACACACTTCTAGTAATTACCAATTTTTCTTAAAAAAATCAATGATTAATCATTTCAATAATACATTTTTCTGATCATTGTTTCAGATTATGATATATCTATTTATGATTGATTGTGATTTCAAAGATGAAATACTTGTATAAGTTGTTTTATTTTAAGCTAAAAGAAAAACATGCATAAGCATTACTGCTGATTTTATTGAAATCACCCTCTCAGTTCACTGATACACACAGTATTGTGTTTGTTTTAGAAGAATACATCTTTAAAACTGCTATAGTCATTGTACCAGTTTTCTGTACAATGTAATTGCCAATCTAATAATAGCTAAAATGATGTGCTTCCTTTCTGTTGTATTTTTACAGAATTTGATTTAAACAGTTTCATCTAAGTGTTTCAAGGCAGCAGGCTAGAAACCAGGAGATCATTAGTTCTAGTCCTGCCTTAGCAATGAAAGCCAACTAGGTGACCTTGGGCCAGTCAGCTCAAGTCATCTCACAAGGTTGTTGTTGGGAAAATATGAGGAAGGAATACTAGATACGTTCACCGACTTGTGATTTTTTTTTATAAAAAAATGATAAAGTATATAAGTAAAATAAATTTTAAAATTAGGAATTGGTGAAATATTGCAATTAAGAGTATTAGTTAAATGTTCTAAGGATAATGTCTATATTTATTGGTGATTGGAAATCCCTTACGGGTTTTTGCATAAAAATGAAAAGAAATGAACGTAATTTATGGTTTTGATGATTAGACTGGATGGATTATAGAAAGAGGAGGGTCATTATATAACTTTAGAAAGCGAGGTTAAAATTAACTGTACTTATAATTGCTGTGAAGAATATAGGAAGCCACATCTTTATATCTATTTTACATTTTTTTTAAATGTTCTTTTTTGCTTTTGCTTTTTGTTTTCCCTCTATTTTAGTTTGTATTACTTCTTATTGCTGTTAAAACCTTTCAATAAAATACTTTTAAAAAGAATATATACTTAAATAAGTAGCAAATATGCATGGATCATAACTTTGAATAGGTGTGCTTATAGACTTCCCTCATGGAAGCATTGGTACTTGTGTTACAGTTTGAAGTTTGTTAGCCATTCTTTTGAGAGTTTTCACTTTGGACTTAAGAATCATTACTCTTCCATTTCAAATTGAATGGAAGACAGATTCAGCCGTTTAAGCTGCTTCCATAGTATATTTTGTACAACTCTGATTCAATAAAAAGTTTCCTATCCTCTTCCAGATTTGTTTTACCTTTGAAAGAAATAATTTCATGCATTGTTTTATACATTGGAATTGCTGTCCGGAAGAGAGCAGCCTCTATTACTTTGTTATAGCACTGTCACAGTATAGTACAATTACAGTGGCTTTTACCTATTCTTGAAATCTAATAGGTGCATTGGAAGGTGCAGGATTTTGAATTTGTAAAAGCATATAAGTCATTATGTGACTAGAGCAGCATCGGCATCAATTTCTTTTATGTAAATGTGTTTCTATTTCATATATCACTTAGAACTTGTATCAAGTTCTTTGCAATTGTGCTATGAGATTATAAACTGCTTTGCTAATAATGTACTTCATTTGTGCAGGCAGAGGGAGAAGATAGCCTTAAAAAGATGCAGTTAATGGAACTTGCAATTCTGAATGGTACCTATCGAGACGCCAATATCAAATCACGTAAGTCCTATAGTACTGTAGAACTTTTCATATGTGTACAAGAATTTAGTTCTTTATATGGCAAATAGAAGCCGACAAAATGTGTTTTAGTTCTTTTTGTCATTCACATGATATTTTATAGCCTTTTCAAATATCCTTGGTGCTCACAGAGTACATTTTGTATTTGCCCCATGTGTATTATCTTGCTTTCCAGAGCATGCCTATCTCTGTTCATATTTTTGTACTCCATAATATAGTACACATTGAGCAAAGCTTGCTTTTGAAAGAAAAAAAGGTGTTGCACATATTTTCTGGCATCTTGTTTTTTCTTAATTAAACCTTCACTAAATATAGTTTTAATTGTGGTGACTTTTACAAAATAAATTTTCTCCCAAAGATGCTTTTTTCAAGAGGCAACTGGACTTTCTGATTTTCCTCAGAACTGAAGACTCTTCTTGGATGAGAAGCAAAACGTCTTCAAAGAAAAAATCAGAAAGTCCAGTTGCCTCTTGAAAAAAAGTACCTTTTGGTACAATTATGACCTGGATGACTGAGAATCTCCATAGACAAAATAAATTCTGTTTAATTCAGCCATGGGGGCAGAGACTTGGCACCTTCAGGAAAGTAGTTCTCTTATATCTTAGGGTGAGATCAGACCATATTCTGTGTAGTATTTTGTTTTCCACTTTCCCCCATGTCTTTTGCTGTGAATACTGAGATCAGTCATATGATAGTAATGATGACTTTGTAAACACTTAGTTGATTCAGCATGTTTTCACAAATGCATGTATTCAGGGATATTTAAAAACTAAATGCTTTTCACCTACTGACTGGATTATATTTTAGTCATGTTGAAACATTTATAGGCAAATCATTGCATTTTGAGAATAAGAATGGTTTATCTAACCACTAATAGATAATAGGAAATTATACTTCACATCAGTGCTCTTTTATATTCAATGAATCACAAAACTGATAGAAATACAAAGTTTTCTGGTGTATGATAGGGCCTACCACAACATTTGGTCTAGACTGTTCCTATAATAGATTCATTGTCTAATATACACATGTAAGGAACTTGTAGTAGCAAGATTGCAGATCCCTTGTATGGCAGAATAAGGCTGAATTTGATTCAGAACTCTGGCAGTGCTTTGGGAAGTTATTCTCTATTGGATTTCATTCATCCATCATTTTAGATAAGCCAATATTTTATAAATTTACAGAAAACTTAACTAAACATACCTATTACTCATAGCTTCCCATGCAAATGACAGTGTGGGAAATCCAGCATATATTTTACACTGTTATCAAATGTTTAACAGTCCTTTTAAAAACTCGAGTCCAGATATACATTTGTCCAATATCACCACCAATAAATCTAAACAAAGTCAAAATAAGAATTCTTTTTTATTATGCTGCAACACTCCATTTGGACTCATGACATTAAAAGAACATATCCAAACATAAGTTGAAATAAAAGATAAATACACTAAAAGCAATACTCATTTGAAATGTTCCTTACTTCATTGAGTAAACTTGTATGGACTTTCAGCTGCAGAGCTTTAAAATGAATTTGTACCTGCAGTATAAAGTGATATTGCATTAAGTTTTGAAATTATTGCATTTACAACAGTGTGGATTTGCTTAGCCATGTAATCTTATACCTATTTCAGCATCTGATCCAAGATTCTTTACTTTTCATTAAAGAATGTTTTACAGCTTTGAGAGATTATTCTTTCTTATAAAATAAAAAATAATTTGTAGTATAGTACCCTGTTTCTCCAACAATACGACCCACCTCAAAAATAAGCCCAAGCCTAATTTTTTTTTTGCGGTGGCTAATATATGCCCTACCCCAAAAGTAAGCCCTAGTAAAGGGGTGGGCATGGCCAGCACAGGAGGCAGCCCTTCCTGCACCTCAAGGAGGTAATCCTGCTTATTTCGGGGGTCAAAAGAAACACGGTATAAGTTTTTTCTTTTTAACATGTTTTGGATAGTATGATTTTTTTAGCAGCTATGGGGACAGCTGAATCACTGTTAATATTTAGTGTTCATCTGAATTTTATTTTTAGTTTTTTTCTCATAGTCTAAGTTGCACTATAATATTCTCATTAATGGTCTCCAACTTCGGTAATATAGTACATTCAGACAACATCCCAATACATTCTTCTCATGCTCCAGATTCCCATTAGGAATTAGTTAGAACTGTGTTAGCAATTCTAAAACTTTGATGCACAGATTAGTTCATACTTGGTCTTGACCACTGACAATCACTTGTGTTTCCTGTTGTGCCCCAAAGCTTTTGTTTTGAAAGTAATTTACTGATCCACATACAACGATTTTGACATGTTTTTAGTGGTCACTTTGATAAGTTATGCTCCAGGGCAAGTACTTGATCTCTCATAGGTTCAAGAAGTAATCTTGTCATGCCTTAAGCTACTTTGCTGTTAGGTATAGAGATATTTCCTAGATTTATCATAAGACATCAACATTTTCTAGTATAACAGCCCTAGGGTTTAATTTACATCATCATGCTAGGCGATGCCTGAGTATTTTAAAATACCTACAAATTAATGAGCGTATGAGTCTTATAAAAAGAATACTGGCAACTTAGAAACCTTGTTACCAGGTTATGTTGTCCTGAGAAAGAATGATTCTCTGAAGCCTGCCTTTTTGTGATGAATTGGCTACACTTCAGTGTCTCACAACTTCTATTGTTATTTATAGTTCTTTTCAACTGTGTCAGAAAAATATAATCAAAGAGCAGCTTTAAGATGGAGATACACCTCCTTCTTTGCACATGCTCCTTGTGAATTGCTAGGAATGGTATTTGTAAAAAAAACCAACATTACAAGTGATATTAGTAAAACACACTGGAATAGAAAAGAACTGGAATCTGTCAGAACATTTTGTATAGAAAGACAGGAATAAATGACCCATAACATGACCAGTATGCTATTTATTTGCTTTTGTTAAACTACAGCTCAGAATTTTGCTCTTTTTTTGCCTTCAGAATTGATTCATTATCTATTCGTTATTGATCAGTCAATAGTTTTAGTAGTTCAGCTTCATCTTAAATTTCAAAAATTAAATAGTGCTGCCTGAACATACCCCAATTGCTTTTTAAGTGGTAATTTAAATATATTGTAAAATATATACTTAGCTGTATTTCACTCTGTTTTGATAAAGTGTTAACATATATATTAACATAAATGCTCATCTTTACTTACAGTTTATTATATTTTAGTTTTTTAATATTACTAACCTGTCTCTAAAGAGAAAAAAGTTACAGAATTGTTTTCTAGTTATATTAGATGGGGGGAAATGTGGCAAACATTTTCTGTATCCTTGTCACCACTTATCCTGTGATGGTTCAGAAAATGGACAGGAGATACAAACAAATGTTGATACTGTACTTGCTCACTTAATAAAATGTTTACTGGTTAAGTTGCAACTGAAATATGTTATGTTGTATATCTAAGCTTCACTGAATTTATGTGGATTTTAAAATCTCACTATTTTTAATATTCCATATGCAATTACAACAGTATTTTCTTTGTTTCCTGCATGCCTCTCAGTCTCATGCAGTCTTGAAGGCATAGGTAATGAAAAATATGTGATCTACATTGAGCTTTTGTGCTGTGTGTTACCTGTTTTAGAAATATATTCTGCCATTTTAAATTGGCTTTTATTTTGCATGTTCATTCTTAATCACACTGGGAAATGGAAACCTGTTGCTTTTGAATGGTGTGCTTTGGCACTGTGTGATCAATGCATGTACTAATGATTTCCTTTTATTTTTCTTCTTTCCTACTTTCCTACTTTCCCCATCTTTTCATGTTTTGCACTACTGTCTCCATACTTTCTTCTGAATTTCTTTGCTTACTGTAGCAGCCCTTGCCTTTTCTCTTGCAGCAACAGCCCAGGCCCCAAGGATTATCACAGGGCCTGCGCCTGTTCTCCCACCTGCCCTGCGTACCCCTACGCCAGCTGGCCCTACCATAATGCCTTTGATCAGACAAATACAGACCGCTGTCATGCCAAATGGAACTCCTCACCCAACTGCTGCAATAGTTCCGCAAGGACCTGAAGCTGGTTTAATTTACACACCTTATGAATATCCCTACACACTGGCACCTGCTACATCAATTCTTGAGTATCCTATTGAACCCAGTGGGGTATTAGGTAAGTTTCTCCAAGACAGTTTAATTGAATACTATAGGTAGCATGGCTTGTGCCCCATTATGTTTGGGGAGATTCTGAAAACATTTTTGTTTTACTGTCAATGAAATGTGCTTCCCTTTTTAAAACAAGTATGTCCCCATATAATAAGGATACTGGGTTTGAAAAATTACATTTTTTTCTCTCTGTAGAGGAGATTAGGAGATTGAAATACCTGATATTTTTAATGCTTTGGTTCCTTGGTTTTCAGCATGAAGACTTTATTTTAGTATCACTTAGAAAATGTTAGTGTTAATTTGATATTGCTGTTTTTGTTCATATCAGATTTTTTACTTTTTTTCTCTGTTCCTATATTAAATGTATATAAAGAATTATGTTTTATGTCATTTTTAATACTTGACTGAAAAGTAGTTACTGCTGGTGATTATATTCAGGAGCAAAAATATAGTCCAAGTAAAATACATATAATATCTCATTTATTTCAGTTTGATAAATTAGTTGCAACCTTCTATCCTTTTATGTGAACGCATACCTGATTGAACTATATATAATATATTACTGAATACATAAGTTACTCTTCATTGAAATCCATGGGACAGCTTAACCGTTGACTTTTTGGATCCCCAGGCATTTGAAGCCATGAATCATTTATTTAGTTCCCTATCTTTATTTTTTTAACCTAAAATTCTAAGCCTGATTGCAAAGCAATACATTTCATGCCTACATCCATACTTCCCATTTTCTCTGGGATTGAGAAAACAGCATAGTTATTTTGTATTTCACTGTATTTCACTGTATTAAACTGGTATTTCACTGTAATACCAATTCTTCTATTGTAATTCACAACATACTTCTTTTTACATAAAATAGCTGTTATTTTAAATTAATTACAATTAACAATAGTGTTAAGATTGGGCAATTGTATATTATCTGCTAGTTCGCATTTTCATTTCCTTCATGAGTTTTTCAAGGTAATATTTTCAGGAACACTTTAGCTTGAATAGATATATTTATAATCACAAATAAATGCTTCTTTTCACATTACTTCATTTGGATCAGCATATAGTAATGAATAACAAGAATGTAGCATTTCCATAGATATTCATAATACACCATCATATATAATTAACTATGCAATTAATTTATGTTAATTAAGTTTTAGTGCTAGATTGTTGGAACTATGCATATTAGGGATTTTTAAAAGAATAGAACATAATCCTATAATTTTTAATTTTTTAATTATAAAAATTATAAAAAAATTATTTTTAAAAAAAGTTATTGCTTCTGTTTGAAATGTTTTCATGCTGTCATTTTAGATATCTATATCATCTATCATAACTTAAATATAATAATATAGTTTTATGGCTAATTTTCAGCTAAGTTCACCCTTACTAAATATTTACTAATTAAAATTAATGTTTACAATTGTGTGTAAATATTCATTTTAATTTTGATTCTATTACGTATGTGATGAAGTTAATAGTAATCAAATCTGAAATAGGTGATATAATACATTTTATGAATATAGAGATTATAATAGTTTCTTACAATACAATATCAGAGTCAAGACTATGCTTCCAATGTGGAGAACTGATCACTAAAGTAAATGCCATATATTATTTCCTGCTGTATTGTGAAAATTAAGTATGTCTAATAAACTATGTGTTAATAAACATTGACTCTAAAATACTACGTGTTAAAACTATTATTATGGAAATATGCATCTGTATTTTTAGTGATGAATGCCCGCAAGGCTGTGCAAATTATTTGAAAAATTTTCCTTTCATTGTGTAAGAACTTTATCTATTCTAATAGTTAAAGCAGCTGCATCTTTTTTTAAAGTTCATAAGCTGTTCTCAGCTATTTTTGCATGCATATGCATGCCCATCCCTTTCACTCCCCTCCCAATGAGTCTTAATTGTTAGAGAACTTGTGCTTTATATGTGCCCCTTCCCCATTGTTAAAAAAGAAAGAAAACGATTTCAAACAAATTGTAAAGCCCTAATTTACTAATATTTTTGGCAAAATATAAGAATTCAAAAAGAAAAGCAATTTAGGAAAAATGTGTAAATAATTTAGGGAAGGTTAGGAAATAAATTTATGGGAAGGATTGACAGTAGCATCAAATCTTAGTTGACTAATATTTAATTCCCTTTTATCTTTAGGTATGGCTTTCCCAACGAAAGGCTAAGAATTCAAGAATGGTCTTAACTGAACCTCATCAGAGCTGACTTTTAACAAATGTTTAGTTTTCAGCAGCCTTGAAAAAATGTAGCCTAGCAGTCAGTGACTTACTTGCACTTTTTTGCACATAGAAGTAAAAATGCTATTAATTTGATGTAGCCTGTGCTATGGCAAGGTAGCTGTGATTTATGAGTGTATGGTAGTATACTGACTGCTATGTATTCTGTACTATTTGCTTTACTAATCACCTAATTCATTGCAGTTCACAGTTATTGACTTAGTTTTTAAAAGAGTCTGTAGGCTTGAGGAATTGTGTTATAATTTTTTTTAAAAAATGGTAAAAACTGGAAGTTGTTTAAAAATTAGCAAAGAACCTTCAGTATTAAAAATGGCATTATTTAAGATAGTCCTGCTGCAAGGAAGGCACTTCAGTGAATATGTGACTAGTAAAGCTCAATTGTGTTTGCGTCTAGTAGATTTCATGAAATACTGTAATCAAGTTTGTAAATGAATGGATAATGCAGGTTAAGGCCTGGTTGTTTAAAATAAATGCAATATTAATATGCACAGATATAATTCATATATTAAGGTTAAAATTTGAAACTACTGTGCCTTAACTTGTTGCTTTCTTTAAATAGTATTTTAAGAAAGTGATCATTTAAAATCCATTTTAATAAGCCTGCTGTTAATGTTTTATCAAATGTTTTCTAACTGTCTTGGTAATTGCAATTTAACTAGGTGCGGTGGCTACTAAAGTTCGAAGGCACGATATGCGTGTCCATCCTTACCAAAGGATTGTGACCGCAGACAGAGGTTAGTTTAGTTCTGCAGTTCTTGCTTATAAGAAATGCTTTGAGTGTACATGGAAATTTGCAACACCACAACTGGTTAATTAAATTCTATTTTGACTGTTTTATTAATGTTTATATTAAATTGAAGTGAACTTAACACTTTTCTGGCAATTTAAAACTACTGTACCCTTTCTATTAAAAATCTACACACACACACACACACACACTTCAGTGTATTGAGTATACAAAGTTATAACTTCCTTTGTGAGCACTATGATTTAATTCAAGTAGGCGTCATTTTATTTTTGAGTCGTATTTGATTTTCCTATGGGACTCTTAAATAATTTGAGATATATCAAATTGGTGTTGCAAAGTAAAATGAATGGATGAGTGCTTAATAAGGTAGAAGTAAGTGCTATATGTATTTTTTCAGGAGAAAACTGAAGATTCATTTCCTCTCTGTTGACAAGCTGTTTGTGCCATTTGCCCTAAAATCTCTATATTTAACAAGGAGAGTAAAAGTGATATATCTCAAGTTTGAGTGTGTTTTCCTAGCTTTTAGGATTTAAAAAATACATTTGCAACTAAAATTCATTTTTTGAACTTACTACTTTTGGTATTTTGGTAGGCAAAGCAAAAAACATGCTTGACTTGGTTATTGAAGGGAAAATAAATCTTCATTTTCTCCTTTATATCATGCAATTTACATTCCTTGTAAATTTATAGGCTTTTGAATGATGTCCCTTTCTTGTGAGAAGTGACTTCTCGGTTTATTGACATTGAGTTTACTACTGAAAGCAGTGTGACAGTTCAGGAACATTTGTTTCACTGTAGTATTTGTTTTGGTTTCTGAATTCGGCAACTCAGTTGTGATATCAATATACCTCCCTTAGTTGGCAGAGGTATCCTGAGGATTAACTTAGGTTGCATTGTCTAAAGTGCAAATGAGATTAGAATGCAAAATTTCAATTCTTGGAGTACATTTGTAATATTGCACTAGAATAAATTTAGATAAGAATAAATTTTATGCAAAATGATATTTCAAATCCTAAATAAATACCAGTGCCTTTATTTATAACTTATAACCAGTTCTTGAGTTCATACCATAGGAGCTCATTGTTAGAAACATTCCAAACCAGATAGGTACTTTCTGCAACATTTCAGAAATGCCACATTGCATTTTCAAAATATTTTTTTTTCTGAAAAACCCCCCCACTGTTCGTATTGAATCACTGTTATGAATGTTCACTTCTGTGAAAAATACCTTTTGTACATATAATGAGGGAGCAAGATCATGCATTCCTACTTCCATTCTTCTTGGATGCCACATGTGAGTGTTGTTGAATGTGAAAAAGATTGTGCTATAAACACACTTTACTTGATTCTCTTCTTTTGCAAATTATGGTTGCATGTGGATATCTAAAGATAACGGAATCGGGACAGATATATCAAGTGGAATGGGAAGAAAAATCACATTTCACTGCTTGAGAGAATTGTACTGGATAGTTACTGGGCCAGAGAATCAACTAGCTTTTAATATTTTGTATCTAGAAGTCTTTGACATTTGGGTGGTAGTTCAGTTTGTGACTCAATTTTTAATTGTATCTAGAGTTGGCAGTTATTACAAACAATGTTTTGTAAGTTTGGGGGAGATTTGTTAGAACTAATTTGCACACGTATTAAGATTTATTTTTTTTTGGTAATATTTGAGAGCACGTAGCATACACTTTAGTAATAGAATGTTCCAAAGTACATCTTAGTTACCATTGTATAGACTATGGTGACCTTTTTTCACCCTAAAAATCGGTTTTGCTAATGATGGTATATGATTCAGATACACATGACATTAGTGAACATGATGAATAATTCCAGATTACATCAAACTCTGAGGTGGCTTTGTTTATTCATTTTGAATTGTGGACAATAGTGTAAAAGAGTAGAATACTATACTGGTTTTTGTTATTAATACATTTTTTTTATTTATATCACTTGGTTCCCCATTCAGGTTTAATTTGTTGTGTGAAACCAAGTTGAAAATTACATTGTACTAACATAACTGGACACTCTATAGCTTCACATATGTCTGAATAATTGTCCAGTTCAATATGCGTTAAAATTCAATGTCAGTAAACCGAACCACTTTCTGTTCATAAGAAAAACTATGAGGAGTTAACTGAAGCTAGCATATGCATTAATTTGATCTTTGGTTAACAGAGGTTTTAAAAGAGGTATCCCATTATTGTATGATTAAAGATTTTATTCTTAATGCTGGCTTATATGTAAGCATTGTTTTTAAATTAAGAGCTCCCAACTTTTCAGAATTCATTTCTTTGAGAATTAAAGAGATCACATAATTTCCTAAGCCACGCCATATAAATAATATAAAACTGAATTTATGTAACAGAGAGACTGACTGATTTAATTGTAATAAACTGTAATGGTGTTGCACACTTGACAAACCTGTGTGTACTGTAGATGGTCAGGGACTTGGCAGAGGATGTATCACAGGTGTACTGGTATCTTATGATAGCTTGCATTGATTTAAACACACAAGAAATGGCAGTGCTGAAACTATAACAGTAAAGTATTTTTCTCAAAGCCAATTTTCACATAATTTATATCTACAAATTGTAATACCATATTAATTAAAATTGTAGTAAGTACCAAGAACGCTTTAAGATTCTGGATATCTAATACACATTTTTATAGTGGCAAGATTATGCCACATTAAATATTTATTAATTTTAAGGTGGTTTTTTTTTACAATATTTTTAACTTAAAACCCCATTCTCAGCATTTAAAAAAAATCAGGGAAAATAAGGTATCATTTAAGTTACAACAGTAACGGTTTTAGAGTTCATGAACTGTTCATGAAATGATAGGCCATAGAAATAATATAAATCCAACCCAAGATGTACGGCCTTTAAAAATGTGCTATCTGTGAACATTGCACCTACTGAATTCATTTTTAAAAATGGCACAACTCTGACTTTGCACTGAACACCTTTCTCACTTTCATCTCCTCTGCTTTAGTCAATGGCAACAGTACAAATATTCTTATCAAACCTCAGAATTTATTAGAGATAATAAAGCTGTTGAATGAGTCTTAAAATTTGTACTACTGTAAAGTGGACCAAGTTGTTGAAGGAGAATGAGAAAGAGAGTAATTAAAGAAGAAACAGCTCAAGAAAAATGGGAATGATAACTTTCCACTTGAGAACTTTTTTTATGTTTTATTGTAATATTTGTGTGTTTTGGAAAAGAAAATAGTATTTACAGGTGGCTTCTTTTAAAATATAAAAATATAAAGCAGGAATGTATATGAAATGTCAAATTTTATTGTATTTGCAAAGTATTAGCTTTGAAAAAAGCTGTTTGTAGTTTTTAAATGCCTTATTAGTATCAATTAGATTTCCTATATTTTTGATGTAACTAGAGCATTTTAAATATAGAATTTTAAATGGCAGGACTTTTACAGTGTTTACATACAAGTGCATTTTCTTAGTGTCCTATATGTGTAAGATAGAGGTGTTTTTTTTTTAAAGGACAAAGCTCGCTAGAACATTTGAGCTTTTCCTGTTTCCCATGAACGATGCCTACTCTTTTAGACTTCAATTTAGTATTGCTTTGTATCATGAAGCCAAGAAGTTCAGTGTTGATTGTAAATAGAATCATTGAAAAGCAATAAAATTTATTGAACAAAAAACTTGTTTGGCCGGTAGTTTGTGAAATCAAGTGTCAACAAATCAAATTTCTTAGATTCATTTCTCTTAACAGTCAGTTATTAATAATCACATTCATCATTACTAGTTGCTTTGATTGCTTGCACATGGGAGAATACTAATGCTTAATAGCAGTCAGATACTGATATGGTACACTGACTGTTCTCAATTCTTTTATCAAGTTCCAGAAATTGTTCATCATTTTGTTTTGTTTTGTTTTGTTTTTTCTTTCATTGACTGCTACTAACCATTAGTTATATTTTTATTTCTATTTTTCCTTGTTAACCAGTTTTGTGGGGACTGGGCTTCTCCTTCATATGTTCAAATCATGATACTAGGCTGTCATGATTTTTATTGCATTCTGTAGATGGTGTCAAGCAGTATGTCAGAATTAAACATGCTTGTTTTTATTAGTTGTGATTAGTTTTCATGTTGTCATTAAGCCGTCACTAGCTGAAACTAATCTCTTCTCTATCTTTCTTTCTTTTTTTGTTTTTTTTGTTTTTTGTTTTTTTTGTTTCTAACCACCCAGCCGCCACCGGCAACTAACCTATGACCTTCTGACCTCTGAACTCTTCACCCAATGATGACCTGACCATGCCTGCCTGCTGATCAGTTAACTGGTAATCGCCTTTGCTTGTCTGTCTTCAGTGCAGCGAGCTGAGGCATTTGTCCGTTCGTCTTACCATCTAACAAAAAGACAAAGAATTTGTTGTCCTCCAACTCAGCTTTTTTTCCCTGTTTGGGTGAAAGTGGTTCTAGAACCTGCACTGAATAGTAGTAAAGCAATAAGGTCCAATTCATCCTTCCGCACTGATCATCTTTTAGTGTCCCACCCTAAAAATGGTAAGAAGGGCCTCATTTAAGAAATGGAAGCAGATGTCCCCTAACTCCCTGATGTCAGAGGCAGTTACTGTGAGACTTCTAGGAATCTTTCTCTTCTCATAAAGAAGTCAAAGCTCTCTTTGAATGTACTGTGTGATGATGCATCATGCATGAACCTTTGGTCAGGGATATCATTGGTGAAGGGATTCCTAAAAGTATTCAAAATTTGACATGCAGTGTAATCACTACCAATGCCCTCAAAGGGCAGAAGATGCAGCCTTTTTTATATTACCTGCCAAATTGGGTGTTTTTAAGAAAAAAAAAGTGCCATGAAAGATAGGTTACTGAATTTTTGAACCACATCAATGCATTAAAAGACAGCAACCCTATCGAAGCTAATGCCGAGATACAGTTCTTTTACTATACATCAACTTCCTTTTAAAAATTACATGAGTACAAGGTACATGCATTATGTGTCACATTACTGGGCAAACTGTTCAAATATTTTTTTAAACCTCCCTGTATAGAGTAAATTCATAAGGATATAAAAGCCATGCTTGCCTATTTGCTGTATACATGTAATGAAATTGTAGATAAAGTGTAGTGCATTGAAACAAATTGAAAAAAAAGTAGATACTTTTACTATACAAGGGTGCTGGTGCAGAAGAAATATATATTTTTGGAAATGTAGCATTTTATACTTTCAAGTGTTATAAAAAAGAAAAAAGAACAAAGAAACCCTTTATTTCATTAAATGATTTTTTCTGGTGGTTGTCGAGAAACAAAAGACCAAAAGAGCCTTTTTGTCTTTCTTTTTTTATTTTTTAAGTATTGGAATAAGTATAAAGAAAAGAAAGTGCCTTATTTTCTTCATGGTCATTTAGTCAGGTGTGTCGTATAATCAGCTCCTCCCTAAGACAGCAAGTTAATGCATGCCACTCAGTCCGCCCAGTATGTGAAAAGAAGCTGTGAGGAAAGACAAATGAGTTGACTATTAAAATTACCTGGTTTTTGCCACAGCATGATGCAACCTTGCCAGATCCCAAACTGTGAAATAGAATTGTTCCACCAACAGCCAACCGCAATATTTTTGTAACACGTTCCCTCTTCAATTGTAGACAATATATTTTTATAATACTTGCTCAGCCTTAAACCAAAGGGTTCTATGATGCAGTTTCATTCTAAATCAAATTATAAGATTACAGTAGTTATAGAGTAGCAAGTGTTTGGGTTTTTTATTATTATTTAGAGATTAGTTATCTTTTTTTTCCTGATTGAACTAGATGCAGGAAAGTACAAGAGAACTTTAAACTTGCTCCCATATAATTTTGTCCATGACTAAACCAAACATTAAGATTGAGCATATTATAAGTTCTGGATGTTTTAGCTACAATGCCAAGTGCGTATGGATTTACATAATTTTTCATGAAACTTCTACTTGAGGAATGTTAACTACTGGTTGCGCTTTCCTTTAAAGGAGGAAAATCCAGCTGTGGTTCAGTTTGAATTTTTAAAAGAAGTTTGTGTGGCTGAATTAGTATTAATTAACACTAGTGTTTATAAACACTTTACGCACAAAAGTGGAGTATAAAATTAATGAGCAAGTATCAACATGGTCACGGCTTTGAAGCAAATTGGCAAAGATCAGGTGATACCTTGCCCTTTGCATTGTGTCAGCTTATTCTCCTAAAAACCTTCACAGTTTCCAAATCAAAGGTCAATAGTAAGTTAGATAAAGAGGGCTTATTTTTTAAGCATCTGCATGGTGACTTTATCAACATTGTGTCTCACCTGGAAACAAGTATCAGTTTATTTACTATGCAATAAACATTCATCTTTTTGTACGCAGCTAGCTTTCCTTTTTTTCTGCCACTGGCTTTGTCTTCCTGTTACATAACATTTTTGTTGTTTTTTATTTGGTTTTACTTTTGGTATATGCTGTGCCATTTTGATTTTTGTTTGGTTGAATAAACTTGCGACACTCAAACATTTTGAAGAGAGGATTGCTATAATGTTACCAGTATTTGATCCAGTTTCATCTCAACTGTGATAAACCTGGACATTTTTAGATGCTGATCAGAGGTCTCTTCTTGGGAGAAGTGTGACTTCTAAAAGTAATGTTTGTTCTGAAAAAAAGTTTTAAAACTTGGTTGATAACATTTTGGATCAACTTAAAGCATGACTTTTGAATCTCTGAATGCCTTGGTTTTCAGTATTATCATCCTTTATTGAATTTTTCTTTCTTAAAATATGTAGTTTAAGTCTTTTTTCTGACAGTATTATGTAATTTTTAGAGTGGGTATATGGGAGTGTCGCTTGTATGTAACCGTACAGATGACATGTATTTGTCTATTCTTTTATCTTAGTTTGATGCTATGTATGTAACATAACCAACCTATTGCCTATGAGAAACATGTAAGATAATGTATTTACAGCCATTGTTACAAGTTTATAATGTATTTTTCTATCTTGTTTTATATGTATGTTATATAACATTCAGAATAATTTTTCCTGATTGAGAAAAGGATACAAAAATGCAAAACCCACAATTTTGATAACTGAAAATTGCTAATTGTTTTGCAGTACTTTATTATTATATTGGGAGTGTTGTCTTTCTTAGGCTTTTAGTTAGCTACTGGATTGAATACATTAGACATATTTGGGTTTTAGTTGGGTTTTTACATAGCTTGCATTTTAATTCTTTGGTTCTTTGCTGTTTCTATTAACCCATAGCATTATTTTAATAAATGTTATAATACCAACCTACTAACTTTGGACTATGTCAGTTTATTAACCATTACATGTTTAATTGAATAAACAAGGAAGGACAGAAGAATGTAAGTTATGAGTTCTTGGACTAACCCTGAAGAAGTGACCACAGATAACACATGATTTGTTTTATGTTGTTTGTTTGGCTGACATTCTGCACACTACCATTGAATTGGCTTTGGTCATATTGGACTTTTACCTTTTGGGTAAGTGCCAGTAGCGTGGGGAACAAGTAGCATATTTTCAGGTAATCTTCTTTTAGAGTCTTGCCACTCGCCTTTCAGCATCTGCATTACTAATTCCACAATCTCCTTTTCTAAATTAATCACTGTCACCTCACAGCAAAAGGGCAAAGATACCAACATATTGGTATACAGTATGGGCCCAAAGAAACCAGTTTGATTCTTTGTTGAACCTTTATGATAGAAACATTTAGTTTGATTTTAATGTTCTGATTAAAATGACAGTTCAGCATCTCAGTATCTAAACAGCATTATTGTGCACAGTTCTAAATGTATCTAAAGCAGGAAACAGACCATTAACCTAGCAGGATCCATATTTCTTCCAATTTCATTGTGATCCTAAAGGTGAATTTAGAAGCAGTCTTCAAATGACAAGTCTCAGGTAATTAAGTTGTCTTAAAGCAGACTGTTTCTTAATAAACAGTTTTAAAATTGTGGGTTCACTGCTTCTCGGGTGGAACATTTCTTTTTTACATCTGTGGTTGGTAGTATTTAAATGACATCATGGTACAGGTCAAAATTTAAAATCAAAGTAGGTAATTTTCTAATTACTGCAAAAGGTATATAAAATATCCATTTTAAAAAGAAGTCTAACATTTTGTATACTTAATCTAGGAGATAATTGCTTGCAGAAAACTTGTAATAAATTATTCAAGTTTTTCATGAGTAGATAATGGTTACTAAAATATGGCTAATATGACCTATTCATCTGTTTTCAAATTTAATTTATTTTATGAGAGACCTATTTATATGGAACAGCATTTGTTCAAAACATTCCTTCCTATGATCCACTTCAGAGAATTTAGGCTGAAATTTATATCCATTATTATATCCAGATTAATAAGGCTTAATTTTGAATAGACATACATAAAATTGAGCTGTTATAAGCACAACATGAATATTGTTTTTAAAAAATGAAGTAAGTCCTTTTCATTAAGGATTTTGTGAATACAGTGGCATATGAATCAGTATTTCCTGCTGAAATATGTAATATATTTGAAACACTGTATTTCGTAATAGTATGCAACATAATCTTAACTCATCTATTAGAAGAGTCTGGATAAACATAAGGATTTACCAGCTATGAGTATTATATAATAGAGAAATTGAAATAAAAATGAAGTAAAGCTAAATGTCCCAATACAGTCAGGCCTATTTTCCTAAAAATATACAGTAGGAATGGGTTTTGTTCAATATTGTAGGATAGAATGTAATAAGAATAAATCCATTAACAATATGCATGGATGCATACCTGTCTGAAATTATACCACCATAGACTAAAAAGTAACTAATACTAAAAATTAGGTATTTTTTTATAGCTACCACTCCTTATGTTTTTGATACAGCGGGAAACAATCCAAATGCTGCAGTGGTCAAATAGTATTTTTTACGAATGTGGAATGAGAAGCAATTGACAATTACGTATACCTAAAATTACCTAAGGCTTGGGGGAAAAACACATATTTCATGATAACTTTCCGTAACATCAGTCAGTATCCCATATGATTTGATGAAATGGCTGTTTAATTATGTTAATTAGAGAGATAATAGAGGGGAGGAAATTTATCTGAGTTTGTAGGGTCACATGAGTCAACAAGTGTAACATAATTCCACATTTTTAACATTAGCTCACTTTCTAACAAAAAGTTACTTCTTTTGGAGGAAAATCAATATTTCCTGAGGTAAATATAACTTCTTTAATAGATTGAAAACAAATGTCATAAAAGCTTCACTGTAGCTAGAGTAAAAATAATGTAAAGGATATGTTATTCATAACAGTACTTTTGATTTTGAAAAACAGCCATAATGTGAAACTTAAAGAAGTCAGTACTATAAATTATTTTTAAGTATGCTAAATATTAGATATTTTGTTTAGCACTTCCATTCAGAGCAAGGATGCAGCAGAGAGTTGTCACTGGAGGATGATGAAGTGCAGATTTTTCCAGTTCGCCCTTCGCCATTTCATTTCCCAGTCTTCTAAACACTAGGATCTTACTGGAACAATGTGGGTGATGCATTGGTTTCATGGGGTAGGAAAGCGCTTTCCCCAATTAAAATTTGAACATTATAAGGTAAATTAACACTAAAAGTTGAATTTAGACAGTGATTTCTCTAATAAAGTGGAATGTAAATAAAAGCAACTACTCTAAAATTTCATTTGATCAAGTAATAAATTGCTGGTATTGTTCCCTTTAGGAAGCCACAAAAGCATTTGTTTTTGATAGAACAAATATTTCTAGAACGTTAAACATTTAGTGTTAATAGTTCTTTAGGCTTAGATTTGTAAATTTCATTTTTTCAGCCTATTAACTAGGGGACCACTGGAATAATTCCTGTTGGAAATACTAATTGAGAGGACAACCAGTCAAGAATCATGCAGTGAAATCATCTGCAGACCATCTGTATGTTGGCATAAAGCCCATAATTACATAATCTATTTTGATTTTTTTTTTTAAAAAACATACTCTATCTGGGATTTTGTATATTTTTCAGGTATTCACATTTGCCAGTCAAATATTTTATATAATATTCAATGTTGAATCAAACTGGTTAAAAAGGAACTGTGCTCCTGGTTCTTTTTATGCTGCCGGCTAACTAACCGCAGGTGTGAACATCCTGCCTCAGAAGTGGGTATTTGAGAAGTACAGAATATTTATTTGCAATAATCAGATCTTGATACTAGATATGGCAGTAATTAAATCAGGGTTACTCCCAGGAGAAAGATTTGCATTTGAACAACTTAATTATTAGACAAAAGATTTTTAAAAGATATAAATATCCTTTTGAGTTGTATTATTTGAATGTTGTGTCCACGATATAACATGTATTAGGAAAAATGGATGATGCCCAAACACATGTAAATAAAAACCATCACACCTGTAAACAATGTGCAATGAAACTGGAAAGTACATACGCTTTATGCTAAGAAGCCAATGGACAGCATACATTACTTTTATATTTCGAAAAATCAAATTTTGTTCTGTATGGAACTGTATGGCAGAATAAAGAATGTACATTTTGCACTCTTTAACTGTCATTAATGATTTTGGCACTCTTGTATATCCCAGATTTCTATGTCTGGCTTCTTAATACTCTGTTACTGTAGATTATATATCAGCAGCTTGTATCAGATTTTAAATACAAATAGAAATGTCTGCAATAACAGGTTCCTATGGAGGTATTTTAAACCAAAGGTAAAATGGTGTGAAATCCAGTGTAAAGAATAATTCTGTTTTGTATCATTGAACAACAGAAGAAGGTAATGTTGCATTTCTCCTATGGAATATTAAATTGTCATAGGTGGATGTTATATATTGCAAGTGAAAAAGGTACACATTTTCTTATGACACAATTAGAAAGAGTTTAATCATTTTAATAAATAGTGGTTCCTCCTTGAATTGTCCCTCCCTCCACAACCACCTGAATGTTTGAATTCCTGTTTTGATAGTCTAGTTTCCCTAAAATTGCTACTGCAATAAGCATGTGGGGAGGGTGCATTAAAAAGGACATCAATAGTTCAACCTAAGAAACTTATGTGCGGACATTTTTAACTATATGAGATATTGATGTTTCATTCAGTGTGGTATGGACAACATATCATGGTTGCCCTTTAGAGCCTTGCTTTCCACAATGATCTTCATTTACTTAAAGTGCAACCTTGCATCTCTACCCAGAAGTTGGTTCCACTGAGTTTAATTGAACAACTCGCAGGTAAGAATTTAAAGGACGGATGTCCCAAGTTGTCTATTCTTTTTCATGGAATTTAAGCTTTTCTATTTTCCGTTTCTTCTTTTAGATGGCATTTGTTCCCATTGTTCTTCATTTCTATTCTCTTAGCTATCTTTACCATTCTTAACACATTTAAATACATATTTTTAAAATCTATTCCTGAATTGAATAATGATTCCATATTAATAGGAAATGGAGGATATGTGTATATGATGGCTCCTTATAGCCTGCACTGTAGATTACAGTCGGGAGTTCCACATGCCCTTTGGTCAAAGCGAAGTAACTGAGGAACCTTACTTTCCACTTTTCCTCACATCATAAATGATGCAGCTAATCATTTATCTGGTAGCTAACTATTTGATACTGTTGGTATCAATTCTGTCCCTGACAAGC
The DNA here is from genome assembly GCA_032468235.1 of Pseudoxyrhopus heterurus. Classification (NCBI taxonomy): domain Eukaryota; kingdom Metazoa; phylum Chordata; class Lepidosauria; order Squamata; genus Pseudoxyrhopus; species Pseudoxyrhopus heterurus. The sequence continues at coordinate 21,847 of JANHJO010001232.1, read as the reverse complement.
CATTTTAAATCTGTTCAAATAGAACACATCTCCTCCTTTGCCATAATTTTTTTTATATGTTTCCATTCTGTACACCGCCCTGAGTCCCTCGGGAGAGGGCGGTATATAAATTTGTTAAAAATAAATAAAATAAATAAATAAACAAGATTCATAGATAAAAAGCCTCCATTGGGATTGCTGATGCTTCTATGACTACCACAAATACGTATTATTTAGCAATAGAATCAGAGATAAATGGTCTCAACATGTGTTTCCTTTTGCTGATCATTACTGCCATTATCCAACTTAACTTGTCAGAGTTGTTTTCCATTTCCTTAGATCTACTGGCCTTCACCACTATAACTGAACAGTAAATACTGATGTAGGTAATCTTGTTTAAGGAATTTCAGCTGGGGCAAGGAAGGGAAAGGGCGAGGAAGGGAAAGGGATAAAGATGTAAATGGAAGCAAGGCTTAATTGTGTGGGTGAGGGTGTTTTTTTGTTTTAATAGTTTAAGAAAGGCTACTTGCATTCCTGGTCCCCAAAAGACCTATATACAGTATGTTGTCTCACCTTGAAGGAAGCAGTCAATAAGGAATATAGGTGGAAATGTTGACAATGCCATTTAATCATTGCATAGCTTCTTGTTTGCTTCTAGGTCCCCATAAGAGTTATTTAAGTGAAAGGTGATATAGAAATGTGTTGAATAAATGAAGACAATTATTATACTTTTGAAAAGTGTTTCAATATCAAGAATACGATTAGATTTTAGACTTTTTTTTAAAAAAGTGTGGTTAGAAGATTTATTTTCCCTTTTAAGTTTGGTATCATTTTAAAAAATGAAAAAAGTTCATGAACCTTTTTCTTCCCATCAGTATGCCATGTATGACAAGCATTACATCTTGATGACTGTAGCCTAGGTAATTCTGGCTTTCTTGTTTTATATTACTGATAAACTAGCTATTGCTTATAGACACAAAGAATCCTCCTC